>BROF01005384.1:41084-59095 GCA_024346535.1 Eptatretus burgeri | reverse complement strand
CACACACACACATATCACATTCTAACCACACACTCACTGGCTGATATTAATGTTCGGTACCTTCCGGGTGGCGTAGAAAGCTGAAATTTTATGTGCTGACGGAAATCAAAGCATATACACTCAGAAAAATCACATAGCCGTCGGATGTATGTATGTATGTATGTATGTTTGTCCCCTTGCTTGATGAAGGAAATTGAGGGGGGTGGGGGGTGATAGATATTGTTATCGGCTCCATCCGTCTGTCTGTCCATCATGCTATCTCCTAAATGCTTGTGCCAAAATTCACCAATCTTGGTAGTTATATAATCACCACATGGCACAACAAAGCTGCAAAATCATTTTTGGCCCTGCACCCTGGGGTGGGATCACAAAGTCAAATAACAAAAAATGCATTGACGGGCACATTTTAAAGCTGTTGAAATGAAACTTTGTATGTGCAATCAAAGTTGGGGACACGTGAAATGAAATATGTAACAAATGTTTGGATTTGATCTCCGGTTTGTGCTCCAGAAAGTGGGGACTTGGAGTCATAGGGGTCAAAATGGAAATAATTATTTTCACAAAATTTGATATTGGCCATTCCTGGTGGAATTTTTTGTCATCTTTCAACTTTCCTTTCAGTGGGAAGCGTGGGAATTTGCGATGGCCCCCATCTTCACTCTTGTTTTAACTCTTAATTGATTGTCCAATCCTTTTTTCCTTTATTCTCGTGTCCCTGCCTGTTTCTCCTTGCGTGTGCTTCTTTAGATTGATATTTGTTTGAATTTGAATTTTCCCTTTTCACTATTTTACCTTTTTCTATAATTTATTTATTTTTTAATATTCAAGCTTATTTCATTTTTGATATTGTGTTGTTTTGGGAAAACCGTTTTAATATTGTTTTGATTATATAACTCCAATATAAATGTTGTTTCACTCTAACAATTTTTATTGCAAGCTTTTATTTTATGATGAATATTTTGTTTTTTCTTTTATGATTTCATTCATCTGTAATTTGTCATTCTGTCACAACAAGTGGAATTGAATAAACCATTTTTGAATTTGAATTTTCTCCTCTTCCCATTCCCCTTCACTTTTTTTCTCTGCCCCACACCATTCTCCCCTTTGTGAATATTGTATGTCTAAATCCGTCACCCACCGAGTTATCATTAAATAATTTTGTTTCGTGAAGCTAATTTGCAGTGCTCTTTCATGTTAGCAGTGTAACTGAATACAGAGTTTTCTGGGAAGCCAGTGTAACACTTAACCTGCAACACATTGATTTGGAATGATTGTAGAATATTATCATACTTTGCTTGTCTTATATGCGGAAGAGAATGGTCATGATTTGAGAGCATCCTTTATTGTGTGGGCAGATTGATAAGAGTGCAATGCAGCAAGCAGGTGGCCTGAAACGTGTGCGCAATGAAGTGGAGATACATTGCCAGCTCAAGCACCCGGCTGTGTTGGAAGTAAGAGATAGGTGTGCAGGACCGAGAAGGTGTCAGGCCTCAGGCCAAGCATCTAACATCCATGCTTTGATGCCTTTTTGTATTTGCACAGCCGTTTTCAGTCTTATTCCACTTTGTTCCACCACAGTAAACTCACCAACCCTTTTGTTTTTTTTTTGTTTTTTTACAAACGGTTTGCTCTTGACACTTTTCATTTTTATTCCTCTAACCATCCACCATCCATGTTTTCATGGTTTTTTTTGTTTGTTTGTTTGTTTTTCAGCAGCCAAACATCTCATATCCATGTTTTTCTCTTTTCTTTTAAAAATAAAACTACCCTCTGTCTTGGCCCACTTTTTTCCTGACACTTATTCCTGTTGATATTGAACTCTTAATTCCACTTGCCTTTTAGAAATGCCTTTTTACACTCGTCGGAGGAGAGGGTATTGCATTTGGGTCCGTTTGTTTGTTCGCACAGAACGTTCGTGTTTTTCTCTGCAACCGCTTGTCGGATTGAGATGAAATTTTCACCATTGGTGTGACTACTCATGCAGAATATTTAAATGATAATTATGAACGTCACAGGTCACGTGGTGTGGCAGCCATGTTGGAAAAATGGGAAAAATTTGGACCTCTGTATCTTTGAAACAACACCAAAAAAAAAATTGAAACTTGGCACACGGCAAGTACTCATCATGGGGAATAAGTGATTTTTATTTTTTACTTATTAATTTTTTTTAAATGATGTCATAGGTGCCTTCATTATAATGTCATGTTTACATATGTAGAAAGCTACATCTGATCAGTATGAAAATGTTTGAGGGTTATCTAGGGATAAAAAGGTCCACAGGAAAAAACAAAGATGACGGCATTGGTCACGTGATTTGGCAGCCTTTAAAAAAAAAAAATTCAAAAATCTTCTCTGAAGTGGCTAAACAGATTGAGGCGACACTTTACAGTTTACATGTATGACCGCCTATCCACGAGGAACAAAAGGTTCACACATGAAGTTGTGGGTCACATGGTTTGGCAGCCATATTGGATTGATAATAAAACCTAAAAAATCATCTTCTCCAGAAGGCTGGACAGATCGAGAGGAAACTTCACATAAATGTTCCCCAAGCCTTGGGTGTACAAATTTGTTTAGGAATAATTGATAGGTCACATGGTTTGGCAGACATATTGGATTGAATAGAAATATTAAATAATGTTTTCTCTGGAACCGCTTAATTCATCGATTTAATTGAAACTTCACAATTATGATGTAGTAGTGATGGGGAATACAAG
Organism: Eptatretus burgeri; assembly: GCA_024346535.1. Taxonomy (NCBI): domain Eukaryota; kingdom Metazoa; phylum Chordata; class Myxini; order Myxiniformes; family Myxinidae; genus Eptatretus; species Eptatretus burgeri. Next base: position 56,378 of record BROF01005384.1, on the reverse strand, counting down.
TTTTATATTTCAACTTGATTGGACATATGGTCTGGCAGCCACAATTATTTCTTTGTTTTGATCTGGGTTATTTATTTATTTGCTTTGAATTGTTTAACTTTTTTAAAATTTTATTTTTATTTTTTTGAATAAGGTTCACTTGGCTGTGCCTGAATGGGTTTGCTGGTAGAGGAATAGCAGCTGAAATGTGAATCTTATCCAGGTTCCTCTTAATGACTTCATCTTTGCTTTTTGCTTGTTTGGGTTCCTTCTGATGACTCCAATGCAGGACTGTGCCTATTTGGTCTTCCATTTGATTTGAATATAATTTAATTTTATCCATTTCTAAATTCAATTAAATAATGATAAGCATCAGTCAAAGCGGGATCTCTTGGTACCCGGTCATCACTGCCAGCAGTTATAAAGTGGCAGTTCTAATTATATGTCATTAATTATGTAACACACTAGTACACAAATGACACACAAAATACACCATACAAAACTCTACAAACACCATACAAAATAAGTCCTGGCGAGGGTCTGCAATCTCTGATTGCTCTTTTTCTTTTTCTTTTTAAACAAAATTTTTTGACAAAAAGTGAATGCATTTTTATTTTATTTTATTATCATTATTATTTTTATATTTTTTTTGTGCAATTTACAAACATGTTATTTTTCAATCGTTAGTTTTTACCAGATGTTTCGTTTTATGTGCTTTTTTTTGTGGTGTGGTTATTTGTTCCAGCCATGCCATTTTGGTGGTTTCATGTTTTTTGTTTTTAAATCCAAATTGGTTGGTATTTTAAAATATAATTCTGACACAGTGATGATTTCATTCATGCCCGTTTCAAGATGGTTCATATATGTGATCAATTAAAAATGATGCATTGCATTTTTATTTATTTAATTTTGCATGGAATGTGTGTGTGTGTATGTGTATATATGTATTTGCTTTCTGCTTTTTATTTTCTTCAATCCTGACAGATCTATTTAAGGGAAGGATTAAGGTGGAGGAGGAGGTTACTTTCATGTTGAGAATGGAGTGAGAAATAGGTGTAAGTAATGAATGTACCATAAAAATAACTTGCCCCTCTTTGTTTTCCCCACAGTTGTACAACTACTTTGAGGATCAACACTATGTGTACCTCGTCCTCGAGATGTGTCACAATGGTGAGGTTGGCCGCTTTCTCAAGCAACGTGGGAAGCCCTTTTCTGAGGAGCAAGGTGCGTTGTGATAGGCTCGCTAAACTGTGTTGAAGATCTATGCAACACAATGTTCTGAGGCTCAGGCACAACTACTTACTCAGTCAATTTCCATCCCAATCAATTGATGGATGATAACTCTTTATATCGAACTGCAAATGTCAAAGGATTCAGGATAAAGAACAATTTTGTATTTCATCTTGCACCCTCGATTTGATGTTTTCTTTTCACTTTGACTTCTACATTTGCACCAACAGTCATTCTTTTAGGAACTGTAAGAAAGATGGCATGAAGAAAAGGTCACATAATGATGTACAACAGATGTATCGATTTAAGACTTAGGGTTGAATTTTTATGTCCCTGTGTTTCAACTGGTGGGATTAATGCCTCAAGCAGCATTTTATGTTCTGGTGTATGGTGGTTATAATGCAATTAAAAAAAATAGTAATGAAGGTATTGATTGTAATGAAGCCTCCCGTATACTCCTGTAGGATTTGACGGAGGCACGGGGGAGCACAGCACAGGGGTTGGGGTTTATACTCGAACCCCATGACAAATACACAGATACAGTTTCTTAAAATGAACACATTTAATGAAAATAGACATGTATTTACAAAGGACAATAATAAATGTAATAATTAAAATACATGAAGTAAATTAAACTCAAAGTTAAGGCACCTCGACACACAGACTTGAATACAGACAAAGGGGAAAACGAAATAAAAGAAAATCCCTCCTTTTATTCTTGCACTTAGCTTGGCCAAGAGCTGGTCTTTGTGGAACTTGGAATCAAGACGCTTCTATTTGCGCAAAATGGTGCCAAGAGACAAACCTGTTGTGGGGTTTATTTTTACAATTAGTGCCCCCAATTTTTTAATCGTTCCTTAGATCCCTACGAGTATACAAAACCACCATTTAGGTTTTTTTTTTTCTTCCTTCTTTTTCTGACAAGGATTCTGGTTGGGACTTTCTGAATTTAATTTTACATCAATAATGTGAATAGAAAGTTTGCAGGTTTTACAATTTTTTTGACCTTGACCTAATTTTAAGGTCCTGACCTGATTATACAATTTATTTATTTTTAGCATTTTCTTTTTTTTTTAAACCATAACGTGATTAATTTTTATCTAATTGGAACACAATTTTCCTCTCTAGGGAGCTTAGACTCGAGAGTAAGGCACATTTAACCTTAATGTACATCATTCCCCTCGAAGTTTAAGGTCAAGGCCAAATGGTGGTCTGAAAAAAAAGTCCCGTTTTGTATGGATCTTCATGTTGCAGTGGACGAGTCTACAGACATTGGAGATGTTTGCCCAACTTTGTATTTGTTTTTGGGTGCAGTCAGTTTTGAGCAGTTTTGAAAATCAGGAGGAATGGCTCTCTCTATCTCTATCTCTCCATCTAATTATGACGTTCTGACACGACCAAGTTTGTGGACCCACCATTCGGAGAGGTTCTGGGATTGATATGGATATCTGCTTTCTGCTGTGAATCTAGAAATGTTGCCACTTCTTGTCGTAGTTCATAAAGCCGTCCAAGCATGTTTCCCTTCGAAAGCCATTGCACGTTTGTGTGGGAAAGCAAGGCTTGATGTTCATAATCCATATCCACACACAGCTGTTTGAAGAGATGACTGTTTAAGGCTCCAGCTTTGATGAAGTTGACTACCTTGATAGCCAGGTTACTGACATCCCTCATGTCAGCAGGTAGAGTTCTGGATGCCAAGGCTTCACGACGAAGGATGCAGTGCGTACCTATAGCAGATGGACTTTTTTTCTCTCACTCTTGTTATGAAACCAGATTACAAACCAAGCATGGCCGGAGCTCCATCAGTACACACCCCGACCAGTGAGTCCCATGGAAGTTGATTTTCCTGGAAGAAGTTTGATACCACTTGAAAAATATCTGTTGCTGTTGTATGTATAACTTTCCATGGGATGGCAGAAGAGCATTTCCTCTTTTACACTATTGCCTGACATGAAACGAGCATACATTAGTGGTTGAGAACATTGAGCAACATCAGTCGTTTCGTCCAACTGGATGGCAAATACAGGAGAAGCTCTTACTTGGTCGAGAACTTGATTTTTGATGTCTTGAGACATTTCATTGATCCTTCCCTTGATGGTATCGTTTGAAAGAGCGATTTGGGAAAGCTTGTTTGTGTGGTGTAGTGGGCCTGCGGATGCAGGGCGTGATGCGGGGAGCATGGTGGAGGCGTGGAGGAGTGGTTTTGGAGTGGTCACGTGCTTGCACGGGATATAGGAGTGTGCGCCGCCTGAGGCGTTGTTGTAGCCTGTGTAGTCTGTGCAGCCTGGGTAGTCTACAGTGGTGCACATCCGGATACGCAATAAACAGAGTTACGGCAACCCTCACGACTCTGCGTACCTCACTGCACATCGGACACCACAGTTGGCGACGAGTCTGTTCGGATCGGCGTGTGCAGCGTGGTTGGGTTATTGGATCGCGGCAGCGAGTAACGGTTCGAGGTCTACACCGGACGCGGTTCGAGGTCTACACCGGACGAGGGTCCTGGAGGAGCGCATCGCGAGGAGCGCATCGCGAGTTTCGCGCGCCGCACGCACAGGCTTCGGGGCCAGGCGTCTCGCCGTCACGGAGGGCTCGAGCATGGCAGAAGGTCGGGGCACGGCGCACGGACGCATGCCCGTCTTCATTGGAGACGACTTCGAATTGTTTTCTGAACAGTTGGGCTGCTATTTCCACGCAAATGATGTGGACGATGAAGCCAAATGCAAATCGATCTTGCTCGCCTCGCTATCAACGGAACATTATCGGCTGCTGAGTGATTTGGTATCACTTCATTATCGCGCGCACGGCTTCAGGGCGGGTCGGGTCCTGCAGCCTGACACCCCGCCGGCGCCTACGAGTCACGTTGAGTGGACGACGGCCGCGCTCGGAGTTCGTTTTATTACTGCTTTGCAAACCTCGGGAATGGTTTCTGCGAGGTCACGGCTAAAGGACGAGGGCATGAAGTTCAGCTCAGACGCGGCGTCGGACGTCGCGCAAGCTCTGAGGAATGTCCGGGGTCTCGGTGGTCGGTGCGTAGCAGATGATCCGGAGGTCAGCGCGATGTTCCAGGCGCGCACGACCGCGCGCACGGTCTTCGGCGCTGGTCATTGCCGAGCGTTGCAATGCAGTCAATCGGACGGCGGTCTGAGCACTCAGGGACGTCTACGGTGTGTGTGCTGAGAGTCATTGCCCATCATAACGGTCATGGATGGTGGTGTGCGAAGCGACCCTTACATCCCGGGTCGAGACCTACTGCCGATGTTGAACCTGTCTTCAATTGGTCCGGAGGTGACAAGATCAATGACAGTGGAGGTTGAGATGATCGGGGCACTGATGCTGCCAGTGTTGGACCTGGTTTCAATTGGTCCGGAGGTGACAGGACCAATGCCAGTGGAGGTCGAGATGTTCGGGGCACTGATCGTGTGTCGAGTTGAGTCCGCTCATGCTACCCTCGCATTGCACACATATGCCGGTGAAGCGCTGCCGGCGGTTGGCGGGGTACACGTCTTGGTTGCCCATCAGGGTCAGCGGGTTGCGCTCCCGTGGTTCGTGGTGCGAGGGGAGGGGTTTGCAGTTCCTGTTTCAGAGTTCATACCTCTAGGTGCACCTGTGCCTCCTTCGGGGCACGTACCCCCGTGTAGGCCCGGGCCTCCCTTGAGACGCGAGGGTGATGTTCCGGCGACGGGGGCCGCGACGATGCAGCGGGAGCTGCCGTTCACTGCTTCCTGCGACGGTGATGTACGGCTCTGGAGCAACGGGAGCCATGCCAGCTGCGAGGAGCTCTTGCGCTTCGGCTGCGCTCATGATACAATGCGCGCCCGTGTCGTTCAGGCGATTTCAGCGGGGAATTGGAGCGAGTCAGTCGCGTTCAAGAAGTTCGCGGATCGCGACCGTCGACGACAAGCAAGTCATCGCAACTTCGCGACAACGACCGAGAGACGGACACGTGATGTGATTCATGGGTTGCTGTTTGTTGTGTGTTTGATTTTCATTGCTCGAGTGATGCAGTTTAGCGTTGTTAAAATAAATGCCGACAGTTCGTGTGTGGGAATATGTTTGGCTGGGATCATTCAATCGGATGTTCAATATGACCGATGTGATATGAAGGCCTTGGGGGCGATCATGGCAAATAAAGAGGTTTTTTTCTGGGCCCCAGCTGCGAGGGCAGTCCACGGTTCGTTACCCTGTCATGTGTGGGGATTATATTGGGAGAACGCGCTGTATGAAAAGGGGAGTTTGCATCTGCGCAGACGGTGTTCTTGTTGCTTTATGGCATGATTGGATGTGATGTGTGGTTTTGTATGGGATTGCTCGGATTGCAGCCGGCTAATTGCCGGTTAGACTCGCGTGTGGGACTCAGAGATCGACTCAGAGCCGGGGCTGGTTCACTGTTCAGCGTCACCCCCACCCCTGGGTTCGCCAAGGTCAGACGTGCCTGGCGCCCTGGGGCGCAACTCTCTGTTCTTGCCAATGGCATTTGGACGTACGTTGGAATCTCGGGTGATTGCAATGCGTGGGTTTGTTATGGGGTTGATGGTGCGCCCAGCCGACGGCGCTGTTTAGCGTCACCGCTCAAGGTCAGGCGGGTTTGGTGCCGGGCGGCACGAACCTCTGTACTCGCCAAGGTCGGCTGTGCTGGCGCTGCAGGGCTTCCAGACATTCCGAGCTTCCGGGCTCGGAATGTTTATCTGATTCGGGTCTGTCTGGGGGAGATGTGCCGCCTTGTCGGCCGGGGGCGTTTGATGGTGCCGGGGGAGGTTTGCTCGGGAGGTCGTCGCGACCTCGCCGGAGGGCGTGTAAGCATGAGCCGCCTGGGGGCGCTTCTGCTGCGTAGTGATGCTGTGCTTCCCACCTTGCTTCTTGATATCTGTAACGCGGTCAGGGTTTTGTGGGTTCGTCGTGCAACTCAGTCTTCGGAACCTGTCCATTGCAGTTCAACTCGCTCACAGCGACATGTTATATGGGGTGATGTGCCTATGCTTTTTGGTTATTATCGTTGTTGTACCTCTCTGCTTTTATATCATGGTATTCTGTGCCGATCATGCTTATTATGATGATTGTCGTTTTATAATCATAGTTTTAGGAGGGAGGAGTGTGGTGTAGTGGGCCTGCGGATGCAGGGCGTGATGCGGGGAGCGTGGTGGAGGAGTGGTTTTGGAGTGGTCACGTGCTTGCACGGGATATAGGAGTGCACGCCGCCTGAGGCGTTGTTGTAACCTGTGTAGTCTGTGGAGCCTGGGTAATCTACAGTGGTGCACATCCGGATACGCAATAAACACAGTTACGGCAACCCTCACGACTCTGCGTACCTAACTGCATATCGGACACCATAGTTTGCACTATCCTTCCCCAGAACAAGCTCTGCTGCATGCAGTACGCTTGGTTTTATGAGAGTCTCTCCGATGTTATGGCTATTTTTGCTCTTTGCAATCAACATGGCAATCTCATAGGAAGCCTCAACAACCTTAAAAGTCTGTTGCCGAAATGCTCCACTGCTGTCCATCTTTGCCAACTTCAAGGACTGCCATTTTGTTTCAAAGAATGCCTTGGGTTTGGCAGCGAGAGCAGGATGCATTGTCTTCAAGTGGCATTCCAAGCGTGTGCGCCGCATGCCATCATTACTCAGTCTTGCAGCATATTACACACGGGTACCTCTGTGTCACCCTTTTGGAGGGACACAAATCCAAATCGAATATATTCGTCAAGATACTTCTGCTTTTTTGCACTCATTGTGAATGATTTAGTTTGAAATGGGTACTGCAAATGTATGAAAAAAAAATTAAAATAAAATATAAATTTTAATATTAAATTTAAATAAATGTTAAATTGAAAAATTAATTTTATCACAGAAAATGGAAGGCCGAGTAGGGAATATAAACGAAAATTATAAAAGGCGATACTTTTGGGTTTTTTATGTTCATCACGATATTATGCAAACCCTTGCATAATATCACAGAGAATTCCAAAAATAATTAGAAACATTCCTACTTTTTTCTCCTGGCTCACGCCCCCTCTGGAAATTACTCATGTCCCACAGGTTAAGAGCCAATGGTATATACTATTCCTGAACACTGTGTGGGGTATTGGTTTTGATGAACTCGAGTTAACTCTGCCACCAAAGGTGGATGGAGGTTATGTTTTCACCCCTGTCTGTTTGTCTTTGTCTGTTTTTGAACAGGATGTCTCAAAAAGTTTTCTACGCATTCGGACAAAATTTGGTGGAAAGGTTGGTTGGGTGTGTGACAAGGACAAAATGATTAGATTTTGCTGACGATGTGGATCCAGATCCAGATCCAGATACTTGAATTATTAATGTAATTCCTCACCATTGAGAGATCGGGCCAAAAACGATATATATATATATATATATATATATATATATATATATATATATATATATATATATATATATATATATATATATTAGACTAGGCGTAAGTCGTCACCATCGGGACCGAGAAAAAAGTGACGACTTTCGCGTATGCGAACATTCATGATGACTGTGGGGTGAAGGATGAAGTCGCGCGTGGCCTGGACACGTACGTGTGAGAGGGTGCAACAATCTCTAAGCCGGCTATTGTACCAAAAGGGAAACACAATCCTTGGGGCATAGGTGGGGGTTCATTGGTGAGTTGGAAAGTGATCAAGCAAAGATGGAATTCATGAATCACTTTATCAAAAGTAAAGATAATGAACAACTGTAAGACGACATATACCATCGGTGATGGTATATGACCATCGACAAATGTGGAATTAATGGCTGTTAGAATTCATTCATTGGAATGAAAACTCATATACCATTGACAAATTACATGACACACAGTCATCGTGATGACTACCACTCAATACATATGTGAAAGTGAGTGTTGTGATGTACAAAACACGCCAATATAAAACCATGATCGGACTTCAACACTAAGCTCGATCGATCCTTTACTCCTTCGCCAGAGACTGCATTGCACAGCCTATATACCTCTTCAGATGCATGTGGGACGGTGCGCTGACTGAGCTGAACATAGCGCAGTTATAAATAGCCCGCGCGTCACAATTCCATGAAATCGGGCTTCTCACGAGGCAGCAGTTCCGTGTGACGAGATAGGCGTGGTAATTTACTTGAGTTTACATTACGCGGGAACGGACAACATCTGGCGACTTAGAGGAAGTGACGACTTAGAGATGACGACTTACAGACTTTATTCAAAGTATGTAAGTCGATTTAACCTTCGATAAATTCCGGATTTTTGACGCTGTCGACTTAGACGAAGTGACGAGTTACACGCTGCCGACTTATGCCTAGTCTACTGTGTGTGTGTGTGTGTGTGTGTGTGTGTGTGTGTGTGTGTGTGTATATATATATATATATATATATATATATATATACATATATAGTTGCGAATTCGCGCCCGCCGGCGTGCGAACGACCACGTGTAGCCAAAAGCGGTCGCCTCGCCCACCGGAACGGACAATTCAGTCGTGACCCTCCGGGAACTACCGCCCGGAGCCAGTCACGGATGGGGGTTTAACCTCACCACAACTCAGTCCGCATTGTACCCGCGCGAAATAGGTTCCGATCGCCGAATGGTCGTTTTACCTATTTACACACACACAGACAAGCACGTATTCACAGCCATATAGTCAAAGCAAAAACAATACGACCGAATAAAGGGCAATTATTTACAACACTTATACAGTTCTACTTGTTGGGACTCGGCGCCACATCACTCATTCCAAAAAGCAAAAGCAAAGAAAAGAAAGCCACCCTCACAGGCAAGGAGGCAGACAGGTCCGTGGACCAAATGTGCTTGGATCCTGGAGGAGCGGCCAGGTTCACGAGACCGAGAAGGTCTTACCCGCGTCCTCGTGACGCGATGGCGGGCAAGCCGCAATGTCCGCGCCTCTGCGCCCCGACTCCGTGCCCCTGGCGTGGTCGGCGAGCCCTCTCCGGCATGCTCCACGCAAGCAGTTTGGTTGGCACCACGTTTAGGGTGGGGGAGGAACGGGGCCCCCCGGCACTATCTCAGCACGGATGGGGGGGGGGAATTGCTGATGCTCAGGGAGAGGAGAATGGCTGGCTGGCTTGGAGGCTTGGACGAGACGACGCCAGCGACGAGACGAGCGACCCCCACACCGCAACCTCATTGCCCACCGCCGTCTTCACTTGACTCGAACTTGAACTCTTCACTTGCCCCGACCAGCCGCCTGCAACTTGAACCTGAACTGCCGTCTTCGCACGCCCCGACCAGCCGCCTGCAACTTGAACCTGAACTGCCGTCTTTGCTCGCCCCGACCAGCCGCAACTGAACCGCGCGAGTCGCCTTGTACTCGTGTCTTTATAGGCCGCAGGAGGAGCCTATATGCAAATTTCAGAATCAAAACGCGATTGGAGGCGCGACCACACCACCCTCTGTTCAGCCATTGGTGCGGCAAAAAGGGGCGTGACCCTCTTCTGATCCGAATTCCTTTCGTAAAGAATCCACGTTCATCGCGCTTGGAGGCGGAGCCATACCGCCCGACGCTCGCCCATTGGACGGAGAGAAAGTGGGCGTTAAGCCTTCCTGATCCGAATTTCTCCCTCGGAAAGGCCGCCATTCGCACCAATCGCCGAACGGGCCCTACACAGCACGACGTTTGGTGTTGATTGGTGGTGTGGTCGATGGTTGTAGAAGGAGATAGGCGAAGGTGGTGGGGGGTTGCTGTGGTAGTTTGGTGGTTGGCGGGCGTCGTTTGGGAATGGCGGTGAAGCGATGTTTGCAGGATGGAGTTGTGAAGGTAAAGGTAGTGGCTGTTTGCGTTGTTGGCGGCTTAATGGTCGAAAATAACAATAGAGAAAGAAAAATGGCTAACTCAAAGCGTCGCAGCCCGAATGAATCACACATATTCCCTCTATACAACGGGTTTGGGCTAACTACACATGAACTTACCAATATATCTCATCTGAGGACTCTTTATGGTGTAATGCGAATTTCCACAACCTTAACAATATATATATATATATATATATATATATATATATATATATATATATATATATATATATATATATCATGGTTTTTCAAAAAGTTGTGTACTAGTTGTGACAACTTGGTGGATGAGTTGGTTCTGTGAAGAGAACAAGCCAATTCGATTTTGGTTCAAGTCCAGATCCAAATCCGCCCTATCAGTGGGATACAAAATGTAAATTGTTCAGCCTGGCGGCGGGATGCGCTCTGTGGTATCGATTGCCATTCTAGTTGAAGCATGTGATGGTCTCAGTAGAAAGGTAGCGGCAGCAGAAACTGTCGTTAAATTCAAATTGGAATTGGATCGGTATCTGTAAGGATTGGAGACAGAGGGGTCCAGGGATATTTGTTGGGCTTGCAGGTAGCTTGAGTATGCATGCATGATTGTGTGCATCTGTGCTTTGTGTGACGTCTATGAGAGGGACTTAGCAAGGGATAGCATGTGGTTGAGTGTATTCTTCACCCCAAAATCACCTTCGCCCATCTCCTCTACCTCCCCACCCACACCCCCCCCCCCAAAAAAAAGTTTTCATTTTTACTTGAACGTCATGGTGATTATCCCTGCACCCGCCTCACTTTTCTTATCTGGCCCTGATCGGAGCTCTCTCGCTAACACCAGCAGCAGAGTAATGTGGCATTCCGTGATGTAGATTGTACGATGTTCTATAATTTCCTTGCATCATACCAAATGCTTTGCATAAATCTTAAATTGAATAAAGCTTTAATTTGCCATCATTTTACGTCACGTGAAGAGGGCAGTTATTCACTGTGGAATGCTTGCAAATGCAAGCAATTTGTATCAGCATGCCATTACAAGATATTCCGTCTAGTACTGATTAACTGCTTCCCATAGTGGTTTGTTCATATCGTTAATTGTGAGTTGGATTTTAGATCTCATGACAGTTGTTCACTTGTTGATGGGAAGCTCATTTTGCAATTATTGCAATAATGCTACGTGAGTGCTTTTACGCAAGAACATTTTGCTTGTCATTTTGAGCACATATCGTTGGTTGGTTTTTCATTGTGATTATGGTGCAAAATACACCTACCCCCACCCCCCCCCCCCGTACTTTTTTTTCAACTGAAAACCACCCAATTTTTACTTATAAATATGTCATCCTTCACCCCATGATTGCATTATTTCCAAACTGAAGGCAGACAAAGGTTATGTATTCACCCCCATCTGTCTGTCTGTCTATTTGTCTGTGAACAGGATATCTCAAAAAGTTGTGGACAGATTCGAATGAAATTTAGTGGATAGGCTGTGTGTGTGACGAGGACGAACTGATTGGATTTTGGTGAAGATCGTATCCGGATACGAGAATTTTAGTCATTCTTCACCATTTTGAGATGGGGCCAAAGTGATGTATAGCACAATATCTCAAAAAGTTGTGGACGGATAATATGAAACTTGGTGGACAAATTGGGTGTGTGACAAGAAAGAATTGATTCGATTTTGGTGCAAATTTGGATTTGAATCTGGGAGTTAAATTTTTTTTTTTATAAAAGTGTTTATTAACTACTCACCGGGCCAAAAATGATATATGGCAGGATATTTCAAAAAGTTGTGAATTAATTATGATTTCTGACAAAACTTGGTGAATGAGTTTGTTCGGTGACAAAAACAAGCCTATTCGATTTTGGAGCTCTGGATCCAGATCCTGCCCATCATTGGGATACAAAATGTAAATTATTCAGCTTGGTGGAGTTATGCACTCTACCAAGTGCCATTCCAGTTAAACTTGCAATTGGCTACAAAAAAAAAGAACAAAAACCCCCACACATCCATAAAATGGAGAAAATAAACTCAAACATCTTATGTCCATCATGCAAGGCATCACTATGACACTGGGCCTCGTGTCGAGCCCATAGCTTCATCAAAAGTGCCACATGCGCTGTACTGATGTGGCCTGCCTCTCTTCGCAGTACTGTATTACTAAATGTGGTACCCCATATTACCCTGTACATGAATGTGTATTTGTGTATGCATTGCTTTGTGCATTGTTGTTCACTGAGTGTGTACACTCTGTTGACCTTTGACTTGACAGTTCGATCATTCCGTAAAATGACATCACAGCTATTTCTTTATGGCACGTAGACAGGATACAGGTTCTTTGTGGAAACTAGAGAAACCTGTCCCAAATGCACGTACCATTTCTCTAAATTGTGTGTGTGCATGCGTGCATGCACATGCGTGTGTGTGCGCTTTCATGTGTGTTTGCCCATGGTTTAAAGCACGATAATCGTGCTGTCCTGTATGCAATGTGAGATACCTTACCCGATACCAGCTGCGATTTAACATCAGAATCAGGAAAATCATCAACTCAAGAAAGGATGGCCATTGAATGTGTCGATCACTGTTCTGGTAGCAAAGATCACAAATTATGTCAAAACACACATTTTGTTGCATATTGTTGCTTTAGTAATCTGCCAGACAACAGTGGTGCAGCTCAATTGATGAATGTTTCAAATTTGAAAAATGAAATGCGCAGTTGGAGAATAAAAAAATCGGCCATAAATGCAAAAAAGGTACAGTATAAAATCTTGTTTTGATGAGTTTAAAGGCTGGCTGCATTATTTAATTTTTTGTTTTTTTGTTTCTGATTCTACTTTTTAGTCCCTGTTGTGGACTTAGTCTGAAACGGGGGCTAATGGATTTAGTCTTGATTTTTCACGCGCGTGTGTGCGTCCACAACCATATCTCAGACATGTATTGAGTTATTTTATTCGTATTTGGCACAAAGACAATACATGATGGTATACATAAGCACGTCATTTTTTTGTTTTTTGAGATCAGATCCAAGATGGCCGACTGGTGGCCGTTTTGTTACTTAAACATGTTCCCAACAATTTGTTTGACATGCGTGCTCCGATTTTGATCAAACTTGGCACAAGCACAGTACACAATGGCATACACTTGCACTTAACTTTATTTTGCGATCTGATCAAAGATGGCCGTGTGGTTGACTGGCGGCCATTTTCGTTGTACATAAATATGGGCTCGCCCTTCAACTCCATACAGTAAAATTACTAAAACAATGGGGGCTTTGACATTTTATTGTTTTGTTTTTTTACTTGTTGTTTTTCTTTGGAAAAAAGTTGAAAAGTATTTATTTGGGGGAGTGTCGTAAAGTGCTACACTTTGTCAGATAATGAAATGTTGATACCTTTGGATGGCCCCTATTTCTCATTCTTTGAGAATCTGAATTTAATTTCATATCGAGCGAAACTCAAAGCAATACCCATCTTTGTTGGTTTAGTTTCTACCTCTGCATTTTGGGGGATCTTGCTCTTTGCTAACCTTTTGCACAGCATTTGGCACACATTGCAGAGAGGGAGAAAAGTTAATATTCTATCAAAAAAATAAAAGAAACAGTAGTTTTAATTGTCTTTTTTTGTGCACGAAGAATAATAAGTCATTGTTTTGTGGAGGAAGATTTATATTAACAAGGTGCGTTTTCTTGCGTTCGGCCATGTTCAATGCAGTGCGGCAGTTTATGCATCAGCTCGTTTCTGGCATGCTCTATCTGCACTCACACGGTATTCTCCACCGAGATCTGACGCTCGCCAACCTGCTACTCTCTCAAGAGATGAATGTAAAGATAGCAGACTTTGGCCTCGCCGCTCAACTACAACTTCCCAGCGAGAAACACTACACAATGTGTGGCACTCCCAACTACATCTCTCCTGAGGTAGCTTGTTTTTCAGGGAATCTTTATTTATTCTCTCTCTCTCTCTCTCTCTCTCTCTCTCTCTCTCTCTCTATATATATATATATATATATATATATATATATATATATCTATATCTATATCTATATCTATATCTATATCTCTCACACACACATCGTGGTTGTTATATTTTGTCAATGCAATATTTTCTCTGTTGTATATTTGATAATATGTTTCCAGGGATAATTTTGGCCATGTTGTAGGTGGCAACACAAGGACCACATGGTCTTGCTGCAGATGTGTGGTCTCTGGGATGCATGCTTTACACGATGCTAGTGGGCCGGCCGCCATTTGACACGGATGGTGTGCGCAGCACACTCAACCGTGTTGTGCACGGAGAGTACTCGTTGCCTCCTGACCTCTCTCTTGAAGCTGCTGATTTGATATACCGATTGCTCAGAAAAGACCCTGCTGAGCGGTTAGGCCTGGTTTGCATTACCGACCATGCATTCATGACTGCTCGAGGAGTCGGTGCCAGCAGTGTAGCCTCCGGCCGTAAGGTAAGGCAAGAAGGGGCAACTTGCACGGGAAGGAAATATAATTATTTGAGGAAGGTACTATTTTGATGGGAGTGAACTCGTAGAGGTGATGTGCATGGCAGGAGAAAGTAAAAGAATGTGTTGGGCTGTTGTGTTTCAGGGAAGGACTGCAGAAGGTTCGGCAGACAGTGGCCTTGCCACCATGGCCACCGCCGTACCTACTGATGCATATCGCCCAGGCAATTTCCTACCTTACATCATAAAACCAGTTCGTTCTGGTTCAGGATTGAGCTGTGGCATGAGCTGGGAGAAAGCTGAACGGGATGTTCTCCACGTGGGCCACATGGCACATGGATGTGATGTAGGGAGTGAACAATCCGCCATCAGTGGTCTCTCTTGGACCAAGAAACTTCCTCAGGCAGTACTGCCCTCAGAGTACGAGTCTGGCAGAGTGCCGGTGAAGCAGTGGTCTGGTACTTGGCCACGTCAAATCAGCTATAGGACATCAAAGGATCCAAACAGGCACCCCCCTTCGCCGCCAGTACGGCAAAGACCAAGGTTTGTCAAGTAGAGATGTAGACCAAGAAGGTAATTAGGGCTTCAAGCAAGTGCTGAAGCCCTATTGAATTCGTTAGTATTATTATTATTATTAGGGTATCCAGTCAAATGGACTGGATAACCTATTGTTTTTCTTCTGTTTATTATTATTAGGGTATCCAGTCAAATGGACTGGATAACCTATTGTTTTTCTTCTGTTTATTATTATTATTATTAGGGTACCCTGTCAGTACAGGGTACCCTATTGTTTTTCTTCTGTTTATTATTAGGGCTTCAAGCAAGTGCTGAAGCCCTATTGAATTCGTTCGTATTATTATT
>BROF01005384.1:0-21521 GCA_024346535.1 Eptatretus burgeri | reverse complement strand
GGACTCCATCACCACCTCTTATTTAAGTTTGGTTGTTTTTCATGTAAACAAATTCCTGTTGCATTGCATTTGTATTTTCTAAGTGCTATACTTTTCGAATTCGGAGTTTGGAGCAATTTCATGCATTATATGATGCAATTTTCCATGATCCACTCTCACGGACTAATTAAAGTATATCATCAAAATATTACTTCAACTTTGAGGATCGGATATCGTCCGGACTAAATAAGTGTCTCAATCTGGAGTGAAATCTGATAATTTAAAGAAATAAAGTCTTATAACTAAGCCTATATACCTATTTTTCTTGAAGCAAGCAAGGCTATGGTCCTTCCTTTTCCATATCTACACAAGAAAATGTGAAATCTCCAAAGTATTAAATTTATCTTTTCCCACTGTTTGGAGATTATATTGAGTGAACAAAAGATGTGGGAATGTGCCAAAATTAACCAGCTTCATTGAGTGATATGATTTAATGCATTCACTTCTTGACATCGTGTCATGTCCCCAATATGGACTGCTTATCCAAAGCGTCTGCCAGATCTGTGTCCATATTTTTGGCGGTTTTACGAGGAATCTAAGCAAATCTGGTGAAAAATGGACGTTTTAAAATAAAGTTAAACTTTATAACCGATGTACCATGTGACTCATGCACGGACGAGTAGGCAATGTGGCGGATTATCTGTAATGTTTATTTAATGCGCGATTAAACTTTGCGATGCCTCCAGGGCTGTTTTTTTGTTTGTTTGTTTGTTTTTGTATACCTTGTCGAGGCTCGGATGAGAGCTAACACACAACGCAGAGCAAGGGGGCATGAGACAAGAGGGGCGGGAGTGGGAAGGACAAAACAGTGGGGAACAGACACATTTGGAGATCTGTGGAAGGTAGAGGAATGGGGTGGGGAACACGTGGTATTCATGATGGACATTACAGTGACTTTCAGGAAGGAAAGCAGGGAATTTGAAGGAGGTGGGCTTGGGGTGTATTAACGGGAGTAGAAAAGATTGAGGATGATTTGGATGGAGGACTATAAGAGGTGGTGGTGAACAGCTGTTTTGAAGGCCTGGAGGAAGAATGGGATTGAACAGAGTGAGGGAGTTTATTCCAAAGGTGGGGGAAAAGAGGAATGAAAGAGTGAAGGTGAGCAGTGATTTGTGATTTTGGTAGTTTTAACAGAAGGGGGTTGTTGACAGACCTTGAGCAACCTGCGGAAATATGGTGGTGACAAATCGCAGAAAGAGAAGGGGGGCAAGACCAGAGAGGAGACTGTAGAAAACAGAAAGACCACCAACCTGCCTGCGGTGAGAAAGTGAGAGGCCCAAAGACTCAGCCTCATCGCGGGAGATAGCAATGATCCGAAATGCCTTGGTTTCCACAGCGTGAAGCCGAGAAAGCTGAGATGTCGGATCACCATCCCAGAGGGGAGAGCAGTACTCCATCAGGTTGCGGACGAAAGATTTGTATGTGGTCAGGAGCTCAGGTTGGCTGAGGAAGGACTTTGCACGACGGAGGATTCCCAGTCGGCGACTGGCTTTGGAGGCCAGGTTGGAAATGTGGCTTTCCCAGGAAAGATCATGGCAGGCAGTGAGACCTAGAAGCTTGAATGAAAGGAATTCTTCCAGAGGATTGTTGAGAAAGTAGATGGAATGGGTGGCGGGGGGGGGGGGCTGGTTCCAAACAGTCCTTTCATAGAGACATAGTGGGAGTGTGAGATTACTGTTCTACATTAAACAGCAACTCTTTTGTGGATAAAGTCATAATTTGAACGAATTAATTTGATATCTTTAACTGCTGTGGGTGCAGTGAAGACTAGCTTTAAAGTTAAAGGTATTCTATATGGTATGCAGCCACAGCCTGTCCAGCTGTACTTATCAATCATTTAATTGGAGTACTCGCTTGAGTGATTAAGCCATTTGCCGAGAGCCCTACAGTCAATAGCGGTTCTGCACTACGTCATTCTGAGCGAATCATTCAATCACTGTGGACGCTTTTGCCACGCCACGTCATTCAAAGCGAGTTGTTCATGCTCCATCATTCTGAGGAAGTTGTGAAATAACACCGATTTCTGAGCCATTTGTGGTTTGAACGTGTTTTCTAAATTACCGAGCCAATTGTTTTTCCATCCATCACACACAGCTGTTTATAAAGAATAATGTTTGTGACCATCTCCCTGAAACATCTCAACAAATGCAACGTTGTTTTTCGATGATAGTTGCTCAAGGTTTTTGGATTGTGTGCAGTACTTACTGGTCAGTTATCACACTGACTCCAACCTGCTGATATTGGCCAAGCAGTGTGTGTGTGTGTGTGTGTGTGTGTGTGTGTGTGTGTGTGTGTGTGTGTGTGTGTGTGTGTGTGTGTGTGTGTGTGTGTGTGTGTGTGTGTGTGTGTGTGTGTGTGTGTGTGTGTGTGTGTGTGTGTGTGTGTGTGTGTTGTTTGTTTGTTTGTTTTTTCATTAAGCATAACATTCTTTCTGTGAACTCCCTTCCCCCACACCTCTCTCGCTTTATCCCATGCTTGCTCTACCCCAGTGGTTCCCAACCTTTTCTATGCCCCACACCTCTAGGAAATGTTCGATTGATGTTCGCACCCCCTACAAAAGTAATAGCACATTTGAAGATGAAGAAGTCTAATTTATGATTTTTGAACCACATACAATACTGCGGGTGAACAAATTGAACAAAAAATATAAGCTTCTAACTCGGTGCATAAAATGCAAGTATAAATTGAGCAATTAGATTCTAATTTATTCAGAAAAAAATTGTAAACAGTAAAATCAATCCCAATTGTGAACATAAAATTCAATGACTTCTTTGCTCCTGCTTCTCATTCACGATTTTGTCAAAACGTGGAACTTTCTTGTGACTGCGATCCGTAGGTCTGCCTGTGGATTCAGGCGATTCCTAGATTTTGTCTTGATTGACAAAAGAGAACTGAATCCACATTCCCACAAGTATGTTGTTGCAAATGGAATGAGGACATGGAGTACTTTTCCACCAAGTCTTAGGAACATATCCAGTGCTGCACACCAAAACTCCTCCAAAGTCTTGCTTTCAAATTACATTTTAAGAGTTCAATTTGTCCACAAATCAATAAGACCTTCCTTCAGCTCTTCATCATCCAACATTTTCTCCGAATTATAGGAACTAGTGCGTGCCCGTATGTGCGTGGCCGTACGTGCAAAAAAAATTTAAAAATCAATACTTTCAAACCGCGTGCCAGAAACAACAACCACACAGGCCGTTCCTTCACTCTCGCGTGCCCGTACGTCCGTAGCCGTATGTGCAAAAAAAAAAAACGTTCAAACTGCGTGCCAGAAACAACAACCACCCAGGCCGTTCCTTCGTTCTCACGTGCCCGTACGTGCGTGGCCATACATGCAAAAAAAAAATAAAAAAATAAAAAACTTTCAAACTGCGTGCCAGAAACAACAACCACACAGGCCGTTCCTTTGCTCTCGTAAACAACGACTGGACTGGGGCATTATGTTTATCTATAAATGCGCATAAGAAGTCGAGAAATTATAGATACAATACAGTAAGTCATCACTATCCGGAAGTCCGTACGTTGCAACCCGTAATGAGGAACTTGGCCATAACTTGGGAACCACTTGTCCGATTAATTTCAAACCTTTTGAAAGGCAAACAAACAGAGATTGCTGGAATTATACATAGGTAGAAGAAAGATACTGTGGGTACAAAACGCCAAGCAATGTGTCCTGTCATTGGTAACTAAATGGCGCCCTTTCCTCATCGGCCACGCCTACGTAGCAACGTGTCCTGTCATTGGTTTGGTAAATAAATGGCCATAACTTGGGAACCACTTGTCCGATTAATATCAAACATTGAAAAGGCACATTCTCAGGACCCCAGCAATATACCTGGCAAGTTTCAATTAGATCGGACCAGTGGTTGTCGAGAAACAGCGGTCACAGACACGCAGAGATTGCTGGAATTATAGAAAGATATGGATTCATGATCCATTCTGAAATCTTCAGGTCTCCAGCAGCAAAATATCCATCAAACGGTTCTGACAGCATTTCCAAGTGAGCCACAATTTCTTCACGCACAGTAGGAGTTGTGGATCCAGCATCATCAATCATCTCTTCCAGTGAAGGAAAATTTGAGAGACTGCCTCTTTCCATCCTTCGACACCAAAGATGTAATTTTTCTTTGAAGGAATTCAACTTTTCACAAGCCTTCAATATGTTTATCCCTTTTCCTTGAAGAGAAATACTCAGGTCATTCATTCGAGTGAAAATGTCAGCTAAGTAAAGGGGCTATCACACCTTGACGATTTAGCCAGCGTATGCCGATTTATGAAAAATTTGTCTAAAACGCTGGCACACGTCGAATACGTTATGGGTAAGTTTTGTATACGTTAAGAGCACGCTGAAAAACACTGCCATACGTCGTAGTACGCTGGCCTTAATCGTTGTACTTTGCGGTTGTCCGCAAATTTTAGCATGCTTGAAATTTTACGACGTATGCCGGCGTATGACTCACACGTTCCGCATACGCTGGGAATAAGTTGTAGGCACGTTATGCGATCGTTGACACACATTACTTGTAAGTTACTCAAAAGTCGAAACGCGTCGAGGTAATGATTAGCGAACCCGAAACTTATTTATAACCTATGAGTAACGTGTTTTCGGCACGTTAGACGATCGTTGACACACGTCGAGGCACGTTATGCGATCGTTGGCACACGTCGACACACGTTACTTGTAAGTTACTCATAAGTCGAAACACATCGAGGTAATGCTTAGCAGACCCAAAACTCATTTCTAACCTATGAGTAACGTGCTTTGAATCTATGAGTAACGTACCTCCAACGCATATTGACGTATGTAGACGTATTTGATTGACGTCTTCCGGACGACCACATAACTTACTGAACGTGTTTCAAATTTACAGCTACCGTATAATGGCGTATTGGCAGCGTTAAAAAAAAAACCCAACACCAACTTCCAATATTTCATCACGTGCTATTACGTCACGTCCGATTGCCTCTTCAGTTTGCTCGTCTTATTCTTAGTTCCTCCTCTGTGAATATTTTCTGTTTGAGGATATTGTCACGTCGACGTCGAAACTTAAAAGTAAATGTCCGAATATATTTTAAAATTCGTGATAGACTAAAAAAAAACAACAACAACAACTTCAGATATTTCGTCACGTGCCTTCACGGAGCCAAGGAGAAAAAAAGAAAATGTGCCTTGATGGAGAAAATAATTTCCGGGTATGCTAAACATTACCTCGACGTGTTTTGACTTATGAGTAACTTACAAGGAACTTGTGTCGACGTGTGTCAACGATCGCATATCGTGCCTACAACTTATTCCCAGCGTCGCGGAACGTGTGAGCCATACGGCGAGTACGTCGTAAAATTTTCAGCATGCTTGAAATTTCACGACGTACAAGGCGTATTACGACGTATGGCAGTGTTTTTCAGCGTGCTCTTAACGTATACACAACTTACCCATAACGTATTCGACGTGTGTCAGCGTTTTAAACAAATTTTTCAGAGGTCGGCATACGCTGGCTAAATCGTCATGGTGTGACTGCGATGTTGACACTTCCAAGTCTCAGGCGGTTATGATTTAAATCGGCGTGCGGCAGCTTTTTAATAGGCTACGCCACGTGATCGTCGGCGATACGTGCAGCGCGCTATGCATACGTTAGACTATCATTGGGCATAGGTTGTGAACGCCAACAACACGCTAAGCATTCGTTGGTCTAAGTTATCTACATTTGATTAAAACGTTCTGTGTACATTACTAATACGTTATGCATACGTCCAACTCGTTATGAATACATCCAAAACTTAAAAAAAAAATCAAAATTTTAGCGTACGCCAACGTTTTACATACATTTTTATACGTTGCCATTGCTGGCTAAAACGTCAAGGCGTGACAGGGCCCTAAGCCAGCATTTTGGCGAATTCCTGTGATTCCAATGCCCCAACCAGATCACATTCACGCTCCTCCAGAAAAACTTTGATTTCTACCCGCAGTTCAAAGAAGCGAGTTAAAGCTTGTCCTCGTGACAACCAACGGACTTCTGTGTGGAAAAGCAAAACTGAATGCTCACAACCCAGTTCCTCACAAAATTATTTGAAGATGCGATGGTTCAAAGCTCTCCCCCTGATCCAGTTGATGATCTTCACACAAGTATCAAAGACTTTCTTCAAATTTGGAGGCAATGTTTTTGATGCCAAAGCATGCCGATGAAGAAAACAATGGGTAACTTGCAAGTCTGGAATCTTCTTTTTCATCAATGCAGAAAATCCAGATTTATTTCCAAGCATTGCGGGTGCCCTGTCAGTGCACACAGAACCAATGACTTTGATATCTAAATCATGTTTGGCAAAGAAGTCTTTCACCAGCTGCATCACATCCTTTGCAGTTGTGTTTTTTGGCAGATATTTACAAAACAGGAAATCTTCCTTCACAGCACCATCATTGACATACCTCACTAATGTGATGAGTCGAGTACAACTGGAGACGTCAGTTGACTCGTCCAACTGAATCGAGATTTTAAAAGGACATGGCTAGCTCTGACATCTGAGATGGCTTGTTCCAAAATATCTTCACTCAAATCACTGATTCGGTTGTGAATGACATTATTTGATAGGGGCACCTGTTCAAATTTGACGAGATAACTAAACTTTGGGACTGCTGTCTGTTTGAGTGCAAATGGCTTCCAGATCCGTAACAATACTAAAGGACCCTGCCATGAAATTTAATTTTAATGAGCAAAGTGTAATTACGGATTGTAACGTAATTACAATTAAGCACAATGATTCATAGTAATCGTTAAAATTAATTTATCTAATATACCAAATATATAAATTAATTTCGTTAGATAAATTTATGACATTTATAATCAATATTGCAAAGTTTTTATGAGCAAAAATCAGTATCTGTATTTAAGAAGATTCAAATTTTAATTGAACTACTCAATTTAGGAGTTTATAAGTTATTCATAACATTCGCAAAAGCAAATAATATAGTGAAAAACTAAACCTAGTTGGATTATTAAAAAATTTACATTACATAGAAACACTTACCAGGATTAGGTACAGTAATTAGCACTTTCATAGACTGTATAACTCAAATAATTACCACAATAATCAGGCTGAAAAGTTGCAAACATAATTTAATTATTATAAAAAGCTAATAGCTGCAAGTAAGTAAATTTATCAATAATGAAGTGCGTAATGAAAAAAAATATCTAAGAAAGACTAGCATTATGCTCTCTCACAAGTAACCTTTATTCAGCATAGCGGCCGCCATAAGTAGTTCGAAATTTAAATAGCACTTAAAACACACGTTTCTACACCGTTTTACAATTAAATGATGTCAAATATAAAATAATAACTTCAAGACAATGAAACAAACAATTGTTAAATCACCATTATTCCGCAAAAGTGCCTAAACACTAGTTTTCCGAAAGTTTATAATGTTCACGATTAAATTCTATTAATAAAGTGTTCACCAGTGGTAGTACGCAATAATACGCATGGCGGTCAATGTGCTAAGATAAATCGCACTCAGTATGGAGACACAATGCAAATTTGTAACACGCTGCAACAGTTTTCCAGCCCATCACCGCGTGTACTATAACCAGTCACTCACCCGTAAAAATGAACAAAGACAAATATCTTACGCCTACAATGTTGGCGTAATAATGTACAATGATTACGTCAGATGTTGCGTTATAATGATTTTAAAAGCAATACTCTGACAATCAGTTACTTTACTTACATGCTAATTCTGTTATTCTCTCCTTTTGATTAAATACTCGTAAACGAGATTACTATCTATGCAACACAACCACCTACTATCACTTCTCAAGGCACACTCACAGCTAGCTGAGTGATGACTCGTGACTCGTCACTCAAGGACACAAGCCACTCTTTGTCGCACCCCCTGAAATTCCATCTCGCACCCCCAGGGAGTGCGGGCATGCCAGGTTGGGAACCCCTGCTCTACCCCCTCCCAATCCAGTGCAGCACACTCCTCCCACACCTCTCGCTCCCTCTCTCTGTCTCTGTCTCTGTCACTGCACATATCCGGATGGTGTTTATCTCCGGCCCTGTCCAGATGGGAGTTTGTCTCCGGACAGCTTGGCCCTGGACGCGTCCGAGTGGTGTTTCTCTCTGAACGTGTCCAGGCAGTGTTTATGTCCGGATGAGAGTTTGTCCCTGGACGCATCGAGGCGGTGTTTGGCTCTGGGCCATATTTATAGTGTGGCCGGTAGAAAATGGATTTCAGACATTATTTTGTTTCCATCTTCACTGTTGTTCTATGCAGAATCATTTTGTTAAGACAGTATGAATCGTAATTAACGCTCCACCGCACGTCATCTGCCTTCCCTTCCTCTCATCTCACACTGTCTTCCCTTCCCATACCCCTCCTCGCTCCCACACCCCTCCTCTCTCCCACACCCCTCCTCTCTCCCACACTCCTCCTCTCTCTTTTCCCTTCCACCTCTTCACTCCCTCCCCTCTCTCTCTCCTCCACCCCTCTCTCTCTCTCTTACCCCCTCTTTTTCTCCCCCCCCTTTCTCGCCCTTTCAGTGAAGTGACAGATGGAACTTGCTAGTTGTAATTTAGCATGAAAAGAATTTGTTGGTGGTTTCTAGGATACACAGTGCAGCATGTTAAAATCGGTTATTGATGACAGTTTCACTATTTAAATGACACTTTGAGTCTATGGTTAGATGGAGGTGCTGTGCAATGGACATGTCTACATGGTAAAGTATTTATATCTTAATATAGTATCATATAAAGTGGTGAAAAGTTGAAGTTATTCATATGTGGTAATACTTAAAATAAAACTAATAATTAAATAAGTTTGAATATGGATATTGCATTGCTGTATTAACTGACTGTCTGGACACAACTTTGATGTTGTGGGTCCATTGATGTTGAGTGATCTACTGATGTGGACCTGTGCGGAGTTGTGGATCTGCTGTTTGGAGAGGTTCTGGGCTGAAAGGATCGAAACCTCGATGAAAAACGGTGCCCAGCTGATGATACAGGCAGTTGGGAAATCAGTAAATTGTTTATAAGTTTTAGGTGATAACTTCAAATAAAACGTGTGTGTGTGTGTGTGTGTGTGTGTGTGTGTGTGTGTGTGTGTGTGTGTTTTATATCTGGCTTCTTACTTGGGGCTACAGTGCAGTAATTGGTCTTTATTTTGATTTTAAAGCATCTCAAAGCATATAGGCCATGGGCCAATCACCCAAAATGGACTTCTCATTACCATCTCAGGTGGCAAAGGTTGACTGTACTTTTTGGAAAGATCTTTGTCTGGGCCAACTTTTTGGGTATGATTGCCACTCCAAATCGGGAGCTTTATTGTAGTTTTTTGGGAAAATAGGCATTTTTGGGGTAAAATCGTGTTTTTTGAAATTTCAACTGTAGAAAAAAATATCTGCAACAAAACAACATATTTGAGACTTGGAATATATAGCTATGTAAAGTACAACCATTTTGGTGTGCTTTGTGTTGGGTTTCAATCGCCGGTTACCATAGCAACAGCCATTTTAAGTAAAAAAAAACATGGTTTTTGATAGTGAAACTTTAAAAATTCATATCTCAGAAATGAAAAATGATTTTTGAACCATTTAAACGATAAACACATTCTGATGCATCTGGGCAGTTTTTAAATTCCATAGTATGAGGGTAGGTTTAAGATAAATATATCGTTTTAGGGTAAAAACATCACATTTTGAATTGCATTTCTTGGTAAATGGAGAGAAAACGCAGTTTTTTGAGCATTTTAAATATTTCTCAATTTTATAAAATAGCAAAAGTCCATTTATCACTGTAGATGTATCAGCATACTAGGATGGATGACATACCTCGTTCAAATAGATTGACGTTGCCGTTGAAACGACCAATTTTGGGATAAAAACACATTTTTTTGATGGTGAAAGTTTAAAAATCTATAACTTGGTAGAAATGTAATATTTTTGAGCAATTTGAATGGAAGCTGCCACCCTGACACCATAAGGCTGTTTGTTTGTTCAATAGGTAGAATAACCTGCAGGCAGCTGTCGTGTAAGTGTCTTGGATTTACATTCCTTGATCGCTATCATCATCATCACTTTCATCATCTGCATATACGGTTACGTCTGTGTCTGCTTCGTCATCCTCATATTGGTTATCACACATCTGGTTCTTACACATCTTAGTGCATTTCAGTCAGTTTCGGATGCACATACAGTCCTTTGCATCACAGTGGCGTACACAGCTACAGCTGATGGAGCTGGTGGACCAGTCATCCAGAGAATCTCAAGGTCACCGCTGTCATCTGTAGACCATCCACAATCTGTTGGTGGGATTACTTCAGGAGTGCATTCAAGGGATCTACGCCATATGGCTGCTTGGTAATTTGCCCGCTTGGCATGCTGGAACAGGCAATCTCTGCATGGTGGCAATTGTGCTGAAATAATGTTGCCCCTCTTTGATGTGAAGAGCTGATAACGACACTGGTTGACTTCACCTATAGCTCTGTTAGAAACATAGAGATGGTAGGTGAATGCTTCAAGCTTTGCAAACAGTTCATTGGACATTTGCCATGACCGTCCAAACTCACTGAAGCACTGCTGATAGTCCACGGTCTTCTTGGTAAGTTTTAGTGTATTCATTTTTCCCTTTCCGGCAAATGCACTGACCGTATCGCACCCCGTAAAGGCGTGCAAGCCAATTAAGGCCGTGCAGACATCTTCACCAAGGGCGTTGGCAATCTTGGTTATGTCAATGTACTTTTGCCGAGTTTTTGTTCCAACCTTCTGATACATGGGTGAACGGATGATTTTGCTGAAACCAATGCAAAGTACCAGAATATCCGTCTCTTCAGCAGTTGTCGCAATAGCATTGCACCCATTTTCTGCTAGCTATAGAATTACTTTGTGTAGCCAGCAATGTTTCAACTTTTGTTCTAAGTTCGATCATGCTGCAGGCAAGTTCGTCCCTTGTCAAAGTGTCAGGGTAAACCAAGACTCTGCGACCGTGGTTTTGGACGAAATGGAGTGACTCGCCAAACTCACTCTCCAATTTTCGACTTGTATGTGTCTTAGTTGAGTCGCTGATCTCGTTGAAACTGTACGAGTTCATCAGTGAAATTAAATGGGATGTCAAATCAGTGAGGTGCAGAACCTTTGGATTTGGAAATATTTCGTTCCTGATGAAGTCAAATAACTCTTTGTAAGCGGTAGTTTCAGCTGATTCATAGAGAGTTTCTGCTGATGCCTTACTGGTTGCGGCAATTCCACTGTCCGAGGTAGTCGATGCCTTTGTATACTGCCGGTAGCAGGATCTATGGTAATGTGCTTCAGCTGAAACAATCTCTCGACTGACTATGCTAAGAATCTTATTGTCCATTTTTCGCACAGCAGCTTGTCTGACAGCTGTGTCCGCTCGCAGCTGTTTACACTGCAGAAGGGTTTCCTTAGAACGCTGTCCTTTCAAATATTTTGCAACTTTATCACAAAATATGCACTTTGCCTCGTACACGCGAGATGAGACAGCCCCTTGCCGAGGTGTCCCATGTCGACTGGGTTGCTCGTGTATGTCTGTTTTCTCACGTGTTAGTCTATTGAGGTCCTTTTTGTTGGTAAACACAGAACGGCACCTGCGATGATATTTCACTGGCGCAATCTCTCCTTCGGATAAACCTTTTGCAGCAGATAATGTTTGTCCATGACCTTGAATTTCTGCAGCCTTTAACAGAGTTGTCCATGAACCGAAATCTATTGGTGACACAAGATCAGTGTCGTCATCATTGCAGTGGATTACACAGTCGGTACGTGGCCGCTTTGGGGGAGGCAATGACTCTTCCATGATCAGTCAGTCACCTGAAAAGAAAAAAAGATGTAAAAACACTGTAATATTTAAATACACTTCACAATGGTTTCTCCACAAAATTACCGTTGTCATGGAAACGTCAGTCTAGTTCAACTTATTGATTGCCATAAGAGAGAATTCATATAAATTGTTAGCCAAAATGGACTTTTGATATATGGTACGATTGAAAAATCTTTAAAACCAAAGACTTCTCAAAATCTCTGCTTTGACAATTCTGTCGAGGAATGATATTGAATAGTTGATGGTTTCACCCTCAAACGAGATAGTTTGTTAACAACCTGCCCTATACATTTAAATAAACAACTTTCTGTGTTCATTGGGGTGGTTTTAGCCTTCAGATCTCTGAAAAATATTATTTCACTTGCAAGCTACAGTATGAATATTTCAACTTTTACCGTCAAAAAACGTGTTTACCCACCAAATTGATCGTTTCCATGGCAACACCAATCTATTTGAACTAGGTAACTCATACAACCTATACTAGTACATGTAAAGTGATATATAAATACATGTAGACTTTGGATACTCTGTGAAGTTGATAAAATAAAAACAGTCCTCTTATCTCAAAAAACGGGGTTTTCTGTCAGATTAGCAAGAAATGCATTTCAAAATGTGATGTTTTTACCCTAAAATGATATATTTATCTTAAACCTACCCTCATACTATGGAATTTAAAAACTGCCCTGATGCATTGGGATGTGTTTATCGTTTAAATGGTTCAAAAATCATTTTTCATTTCTGAGATATGAATTTTTAAAGTTTCACTATCAAAAACCATATTTTTTGTACCCTAAAATGGTTGTTGCCATGGTAACCGGTGATTGAAACCCAACACAAAGCACACCAAAATGGTTGTATTTTACAGAGCTATTTATTCCAAGTCTCAAATATGTTGTTTTGTTGCAGATATTTTTTCTACAGTTGAAATTTCAAAAAACACGATTTTACCCCAAAAATGCCTATTTCCCCAAAAAACTACAATAAAGCTACCGATTTGGAGTGGCAATCATACCCAAAAAGTTGGCCCAGACAAAGATCTTTCCAAAAAGTACAGTCAACCTTTGCCACCCGAGATGGTAATGATCACCCATCTGGCCCATAGCCTAATATTTCTCGACTTGCAACACAGGTACGAAAAGGACACGGACAAAAAAGTGGCTGATATTTCAATAATTTATTCACACGATTTTTAATAGGTGAAAGTTAATTTTTATTTATTTTCTCTGAAAACCTGTCTGTCAAAGCATGATACCATCTGTTTATTACGTAAGCAAAAATGGCAGAATTCCCCTCTTTCCCTCTTTCCCTCTGCACTCACTGTATTCTGAAATTGATATTTTGACTTAAACTTTTCCTGTCATTGGAGACAGATACTTTTGCTGGCTTTTCCCATCACTTGGGAGGGGTACTCTCCATAGTTTAATTAAAACTAGACAGGACTGTTAAGTCGAAGTGAAACTTTCAAAATATCTGACCTCTTCATCAATAGTCATTCACCCATGATGCAGGTCTCTCAAACTGCTTGAGTCTTTGCCCGGAGACTCTGCGGGGAAATTATTCCAGCATTGTTTCTACTTTTATTCAAGCTATAAATACCCGCTTCTGTAAGGGGGTCATGTTATTACCTCTGCCACTGAAGGTGGATGGAGGTTCTTTCTTTACCCGTCCATCTGTTTGCTTGTCTGTGAGCAAGATATCTCAAAAAGTTATGGACGTATTCAGACGAAATTTGGTGCACAGGTTGGGTGTGTGACAAGGATGAATTGATTCAATTTTGGTGAAAATGCGGATCTGAGTCTTTTAATTATTTAAGTGATTCGTCACCATTAAGAGACAGGGCGAAAAAACGATAAATATGATTTTTCAAAAAATTATGGATGGATTCAGATGAAACTTGTTGGATGAGTTGAGTCGGTGACAATATCAACCCAATTAGATTTTGGTGAAGGTGCAGATGCAGATCCAGTCTATCAGTGTTCGCAGGATACAAAACATAATTTGTTCAGCCTGGCAGAGATTTGTACTCCACCACGTGCCGTTCCAGTTATCCTTATTATTCATGGTGATATTATTATTTTCATTAATATTATTTTGTAATAATGTTAATAATATTATTATGCTGTTATTATTAATTATTGTTTTTATGACTTTTGTAAGTAGAAGTGGTATTTGAAAAATGTCACGATAAGGTGTAACAATGCTCGAGCTGCTATCTATATTCATCTTAACACTGCGTTTTCCCAAGGCTGAAAAATGCAATAAAACATGGGAATTCCTCCGGATTTTTTGCAGTTGAGTCGAAAGCAATATAGGCTAAGCAACTGCAGAAATTAGGAAAAGAAAGGCCTCACTCGTGATATAATTAAGGGCTCTGAAGCATTACTCGTAATACCCTCTCCTACCATCATCGGGAGCAGCTCAACATTTACGTAGAGAATTTGAGTCGGGGCCCCACCTTGGGAACTTCCCGAGGTGGGGAGGCGGTAGAAGAAGTGCGCGCATACACACGCAAGCACTCTGCCCTTGTTATATCAACTTGCAAAGACAATTCTGCACTGATCTTCAGAAAACCTGACCACCTCATAGAACTAGTCAAAAGGTCAAGGTCACAAAATTGTCAATTTTTATCCAATTGACTTGAAATTTGAATAGAATTTGCACATTAGTTCATTGGATTGGTTCACCAATCAAAGCTAGAAGCCTATTCTTTTCGCGGTCAAAACGTGAAAGGTCAAAGTCACATAAAATCGTCAATTTTCATTAGTTTGTGTCACCTACAGGCTGCAATTCCACACCCATCTTCATGAATCTGAGTGCCTTCACAATGTATTCACACCCCTTGACTTTTGTCACATTTTTTTTGTGTTACAGCCTGAATGTAAAATGGATTAAATTTAAATTTTTTGTCATTGATCTACAAAAAAATACCCCATAATGACAAAGTGAAAACATGTTTGTGGAATTTTTTACAAATTCATTATTAATTAAAAATGAAAACCTGAAATGTCTTGCGTCAATAAGTATTCAAACCCCCTGAGTCATTGCTTTGTAGAAGTGCCTTTGGCAGCGATTACAGCTTCCTGTCTTCTTAGGTATGTCTGTATCAGCTTTGCACATCTAGATTTGGAGATTTTCTCCCATTCTTCCTTGCAGATTTGCTCAAGCTCGGTCAAGTTGGATGGGGAGTGTCGGTGAACAGCAATCTTCAAGTCTTTCCACAGATTCTCAATGGGATTCAAGTCTGGGCCTTGGCTGGGCCACTCAAGGACTTTAACGCTCTTGTTCTGAAGCCATTCCATTATTGCTTTGGCTCTATGCTTGGGGTCATTGTCCTGTTGGAATGTAAATCTTTGCCACAGTCCAAGGTCTTTTGCACTCTGAAGCAAGTTCTCCAAAAGGATTTGCTGTATTTGGCTCCATTCATTGTTCCCTGTATCCTTACAAGTCTCTCAGTCCCTGCCACTTAAAAGCATCCCCATAGCATGATGCTGCCACCACCATGCTTCACGGGAGGGATGTTGTTAGATGGGAGATGAGCTGTGCTCGGTTACTGCCAGATGTAATGCATTCAGGCCAAAGAGTTCAATTTTCATCTCATCATACCACAGAATCTTTTCCCTCATGCTATTCTTTCACGTGCCTTTGTGAAAACTTAAGGTGTGCTGTCATGTGCCTTTTTCTTAGGAGTGTCTTCCATCTGACCACTCTCCAATAAAGCTCAGATTTGTGAAGTGCTGCAGAGATCGTTGTCCTTCTGGCAGGTTCTCCCATCTCAGCCAAGGAACTCTGTAGTTCTGTCAGAGTTGTCATTGGGTTCTTGGTCATCTCCCTGACCAAGGTCCTTCTTGTCCAATTGCTCAGTTTGGTCGGACGGCCAGCTCTAGGACAAGTCTGGTTAGTTCCATTATATTCTTTCCATTTCCTAATGATGGAGCTCACTGTACTCTTGGGAACTTGCAACACTCCAGAAATTGTTTTATACCCTTCCCCAGATGAATGTCTCGTTACAGTTCCATCTCCGAGTTCTACGGACAGTTCCTTGGACTTCATGGTAGAGTTTTCTGCTCTGACATGCACTGTCAACTGTGAGACCTTTATATAGACAGGTGTGTCCAATCCAATCAAGTTGACAACTCCAATCAAGTTGTCGACATCTCAAGGATGATCAAAGGAAATTGGATACACATGAGCTCAATTTGTAGTGTTATAGCAAAGGGGTTGAATACTTATTGATGCAAGCCATTTCAGCTTTTCATTTTCAATTAATTTTCAAAAATGTCTACAAACATGTTTTCACTTTTTCATTATGGGGTATTTGTGTAGATCAGTGACAAAAAATTCACCAAATATATAGAGGATTTTCCTGTAAGTCATAGAGATTGTTGATGAAGATGAAGATAAGGATGAGGATGGAGCTCGACCACTGCATCGGGGCACTCCAGCCTTGACAGGGAGATTAGAGAAAGCAATCCGTTGACTGCCACACGTTGGTCACGAGAGTTGTTGTTCTTCTTTCGGCTGCTCCCGTTAGGGGTTGCCACAGCGGATCATCCGTTATGATCCGCATACTGATTTGGCATAGGTTTTACGCCGGATGCCCTTCCTGACGCAACCCTGGTCGCCTCTTATGACACAGGGATAAGGATTGGGTTTCGCCATGATTCCGGGCTGCCCTACACCCTTCAATGGTCACGAGAGTAGAGAATGTCATTGAGCCATGTGTGGAGTTGGCCTTGGATGCCATAAGCAAAGAGTTTGGAGAGCAAGGCGGAAGCCAGACTATCAAAAGCACGAGATATGTCCAGAGAGACGGCCCTGATCTCATGTCTCATTTTTAAGATCCTCCATCCATTGTTGAGAGAGTCGGAGCAGCATTTTAAAGGTCGAGTGACTTGGTCTGAATACAAATTCATTTCCTGAGATGAGGTCGTTGCAGAAAAGGAAGGATTTTATGTCAACTGTGATGATGGATTCCATGACCTGACTGATGTATTGACGTCCGTTTAAACGTGTCCACTTGAGATGTTCAAGCATGCTGTTTTTTTACAAGATGTCTTTCACAAGACATTCAAGCATGACACTCTTTGCTCCAAATATGCAAAATCGAGCACTGAACTTGTCAAGATCATTAAGCACATACTACACAAAAATACTGAATTCTAATAATCAAAGTGCATCAAAATGTTCACACATGAAAGGAAATCATTACTCCGGACTTCAGATGTTACATACTGTTACATTACTCCAGACTTCAGATTCCAGACCATCATACACCTTGTTTCTTCAAAAAAAACTCACAAAGTTCTGCAAATGGAAACGGCTTCATGCTCTTTGAATTTGACATATACTGGAAATGCCAAGTCAAATATGTCTTTCACACATATTCATTTTAAATTAAGCGGCTTATACGATTAATTACTTGCACAAAAATATTAAAAATAAGATTGATACCAACACTTTTCATTTGCCTGGTGTTGGTTTAATACTTTAATGGTTAGGGTGGCAGGCTTTGGATCCGAGGGTCCTGAGTTCAAATCCCGCTCAGCTGTTGAATTTATACCAGGTTGGGTTAACTCAACCTGTCATCCTTCTGAGGTCGGCAAAATAAGTGCCAACATGCTGGGATACTGCGTCGGAGTGGCGACCTGTCCAGGATTGTGCCCAATAGCCAAGGAGACTGCTTAAGCAGCAACAACCTCTGCACAGAGTATGGTCCAAATCTCTTCCTCCTCCTTTTCATTTATCATGTCAACATAAATCAAGAGTACTCATGATAAACAGCAATTTATGATTATCAAATGCAATGGACAATCACAGACGCCAATTATTAGGTCATCTCTACCGAGATGACCAAATAAAGCCGGACCAAATGTCCGTCCGTCCGTACGTCGGTCCGTCAACAATTTTTCTTTCCAATCTTGCTGAAACTTAGTATGTGGGTAGAGGTCGATGAGTGTTGCACAACGATATAACTTTTGTCCAGGTTCAAGGTCAGGGTCAAGGTCACGAGGTCACGTAAGTTATAAAAATCGCCATTTTCAAAACCTATCTAGTCTGCCATTCTACAAGATATTCGGCAACTATTTATTGATTATGAGAGTAAAAAATATTATCTTGTATCTAACCAGACAGATTTTTGAATTTCCTTCCCGTTTGATCGTCACGTGATCTGGAAGATGGCCAAAAACGCCGATGCGATTCGCAAAGAAGGAAGGAGAAATGAAATATAAATATAAAACACATATTTAGCCTTTTATATTTATACATTTTCCGCCGAAGGTGCAAAAGTTTCAAAACCCGAAATGTAAATGTTGGCATTTATTTTCAAAATATAATTTTGTGCGTACGTGCCAAAATGCCTCATCTTTAACCAAACTGCGCAGTTTGAGCTGCGCAGTACAACTGTGCAGTAGTCTTCGTTCATAACTGAACATTGAGAACTTGTGGTATTATAGAGATGACCGTCACCCCCACACGGGGGTAATTTTTATGATTATTTTTAATCATGAGACCACTATTTGGTCATTTCATACAGCATGTATGTCAGATTTGTTGTTAACCTTTTAAATTTTGAGACAGAGTCCCACTCTAATAATTTTATGGGGTTTGTCTTTCTCACTTTCCGAACCTGATGTTACATACCTCATGAAATGATTGTGTTCTTTTAGGTTGTTTGGCCGATCCAAATATTTGTGGAAGGGTTTGTCACAGAGGAACATCAATGCTCTCTCAATACAGCAACAAACAGCTCGTGCCAATGGAATTGAAAGGTGACGGCTGTTTCTGCACTTTGGGAAGGGTTTGCCAGGGTTCGAGGAATGAAGATGGGGTCAACACTGGGGGTCTGATGGTGGCAAATGTGAACCGAGCGGTGAGGACTGACATTAAAACTGCAACATCGAACAGAGTGGAGAATATTGTACAGATTGCAGATTTGAAAGGGCAGACTGTTTTGAGAAAAGGTGTTGAAATGGAGGAACAGAAGCAAACAAGAACATGTTTTGAACCTGGGCAGTGCAACACTCAGCGCCCGTGCCAGCGAACGCCGAAGACCGAGGCTCTTTGTACTGTACGATTGAAGCCGTTCCGGCAAGTCCACAAGAACACTGTGGTAAGTGAGAGTGTGATTGGCGTTAGGGGGTAAAGAATTTGTATCAGTATGTCATCTTTAAATTGAAAATACTTTCATTTGAGAATGTTTGAAAGAACTGTGTGCTGTGTATTTCACTTATTAATCTCTATTAGGTTTTGCAGACATGCCATGTAATGAGAGAGCTGATCAGAGTTTGTTGTACAAACAGTATAAATATGCACATATATATATACACACACACACATATATATGTATGACATTGTGCTGCTTTGGAGGTGGTTTAGAAATAGCCAAAAAGACTAGCTTTGAAGAATGAAGTTGTGTTGCACATCTGGTGTGCCCATAATGTTACCAGAGCAAATGATTTGTAAGTCAAAATTAAATTCACCAATTCTGGAATAATTATCCCATCCATAATTTGGGGGGACTTAACCCGCCCGTAATCCTGACGGAATTGACTGTCTTCAATTACGTCTTCAAGACGGAATGTCTTCGCCCCCTTGGTTGGACGGCTGGCTCGACTGCACCCACAATTGTAACCTGGAAAAAAAAATGTGTATGGCCACCATTTTGGGAAGGTGCATTGGACTCGGGCTTTAGGCCTCTGGTGTCAATCCATGGGCCAGTACAATTGGAATTATCAGAGCTATATCACCATGATGTATTATACTGCAAGCATTAGGCGTGTTTTTGCTTCATGAATGTAATCTGGGTTGTTATTTTTATATTCAGAAGTGATCGTGGCAGCAGTCTGTCAGCTATGCGCTTCCCAAATGAAGGGATGAGCAATTTGTTTAATAAATGAAGGTTATTGTACGTAATTTCGGTTTTCGCCCAAGCTCTCAAGGCTGATTTGTGTAAATATACAAAAAGGTCGCCGTCATTAGCATTCGGCATGTTTTTGCCACATGTATGTAATCTGTGTTTTTTTACCTCCACTCACAAAGTTGCCAGAGGCATTATGTTTTCATGTTGGCCGTCTGGATGCCCATCCATCCGTGCATCCGTGATATGTTTTCGTTACTGTGATAACTTTAGAACGATTGAAGGGATCCAAATCAAACTTGATACAAGTACGTATAATAATGTCAAGATGAACTGATTATATTTTGCGTTCAAAGGCCATCATCGCTTCACACATTAAATCCTTCCTCTTCTCCAATGGCTTGATTTCCGATCATCAATTTGGTTTCAGATCAGGTCACTCTACCCTGGATATGCTGCTTCTGCTCTCCCAACAATGGATGGAGGTACTCAATGCCAGACATGAAATCAGAGCCATATCCCAAGACACATTACGTGCTTTTGACACAGTCTGGCACCCTGCCCTGCTCACCAAACACTCTTCCTACAGTATCCAAGGCCATCTCCACTCATGCCTCGCAGACTTCCTCTCCTGTCCCAGCCAACGTGTGGCCCTAAATGGAGTTCTCTCATTCCATCTTTCTGTCCAGGCTGGAGTTCCTCAAGGCAGCATTCTGGGTGCTGGTTTTCATCAATGATCTCTCCGACTCTCTGGAAAATCCTCTTTATCTCTCTGCTGATGACTCCACCCTCTGCTGTACCATCTGTCATCCTTCAGACCGGCAAGCAGCAGCTGCTTCGCTCTCTGCAGATCTGGATAAAATCACAAACTGGTCCAACACATTGAACATGTCTTTCAATCCTGACACATTTCACACTCTCACTATGTCTCTCCGAAAGAACCGTTTGGAAACCCCCCTCCCCCCCCCATATACTTTCTCAACAATCCTCTGGAAGAAGTCCTTTCATTCAAGCTTCTGGGTCTCACTATCTGCCATGATAATTCCTGGGAAAGCCACATTTCCAACCTGGCCTCCAAAGCCAGTTGCCGACTGGGAATCCTCCGTCGTGCAAAGAGCTTCCTCGGCCCACCTGAGCTCCTGCCCACACACAAAGCTTTCATCTCCAGCCTGATGGAGTACTGCTCTCCCTTCTGGGCTGGTGCTTCTGCCTCTCACGTTTCTCGGTTTCCCGCTGTGGAAACAGAGGCATTTAGTGTTATTGGTATCTCCCGCGGTGAGGCTGAGTCTTTTGGCCTTTTGAGGTGAGGTCAGTGGTCTTTCCGTCTTCTACCATCTCCCACACACTTCACCCATAACCATACACTTCACAGGGTATGGGTTGAAATTAACCCATACACTTCACAGGGTGTTGCGGACTGCTACAGAAGCTTTCTGGGCAAGCAAACACAATAGGTGATGTGCCATAAGTCTTCGCAGTGGTACATGTACGGTCAGGTATGTAGAATTTGGCAAGGATGTGTGTGACAATCACTTACTCTTTGTGAAAGATAACTTCATATCTTAAATATTCATCAGCATCAACCAATGCTGGTAGACGAGTCACCAGCTTAACACACTCGCGGATTCAACTAATGCCTTGCCTGAATGACACCAGGGTGACATTTTATAGACGGTTGAGACTCAAACCCAGATGAGATGGTTACTCGCCAACTCTTCATGAAGGACACCATGGAATCTTTTACGTCCATCAATATATGTATATATATATATATATATATATATATATA
>BROF01005383.1:31094-57147 GCA_024346535.1 Eptatretus burgeri | reverse complement strand
TCTGTCTCTCTCTCTGTCTCTCTCTCTCTGTCTCTCTCTCTCTGTCTCTCTCTCTCTGTCTCTCTCTCTGTCTCTCTCTCTGTCTCTCTCTCTGTCGGATAGTGAGTCACAGTTTTGATAGCATCATATGG
Source organism: Eptatretus burgeri (assembly GCA_024346535.1). Lineage (NCBI taxonomy): Eukaryota > Metazoa > Chordata > Myxini > Myxiniformes > Myxinidae > Eptatretus > Eptatretus burgeri. The sequence continues at coordinate 57,016 of BROF01005383.1, read as the reverse complement.
GCAAAATCAAACGTTTTTACAAAAATCCATAACTCTCATTCACCATCACAGTACAATCAGAAACCTGTGTTTACCCACTCATAACTTCAGTCTCATTATTCTCCAGATACAAGCGGAATGTCGAAATGAAAAATCAGACCGGCGGGGGGAAGAGTAAGTGGCCTTACTTCGATCTTATGGATCAGATCCTGCAAAAGGACCCCGCCGTTAACCCTCCACGCATCGCACGAGCAAGGTGCTGTCACACGGTGGAGACCCCAGAAGCGGCAACATTGACCGAAGGTTCACAGGAGCAGACGGTGTCCCCTCCTGTCCCGTCGACCTCACCTCCTCCACCTGCAATGCCAGCCTCTTCAAAAAAAAGGTCGAGATCAAATGATGATCATGATGCACCACAGTGGGTCATCCGTTTCGTGGAAGGGGTCGAAGCACAAGACAAGAAGGCCAGAAAGTTGTTAAAGAAGATTTATAAAGAAGAAAAGAGAAGAAACGATTTATTTGAAAGATTTCTCGACATGAAATAATCTTCTTCTAACAATGACAATAATACTTAAAATGTATTTGTTTTATTTATTGGTTTTTTTTAGAACATGCTTTTCCTGTAATGGTATGATGTGACACACAAATTTATATTTGGAATGTCATGGCTTGCTGGCAATAATGTTTTTTTTTCTTTTCTTTTTTTTTTCTAAACAATATGCAATCACAATACACTGAGACAAAGCGTGTTTTCAACCAAATCGGTCAGAATAAGATTGACAGAATCCCATCGGTTTCCTGGATAAGTCATCACGTTTTTTTTGTTTTTTTACTTGCTCGATAATTTGATGCGGCTGAACAGATGAGATGTATCAAAATTTTCACTTTGTGGGGGGTCTGACCCGTCAATTTGCTCTCGCTCTCTCTTCAAAATGAAATTGTGATGGGCAGCACAACCAATGATCGCTTTGCACATAAGCAGGTCCCTTCTGCCATTGGAATTCTTTAAAAATCTGAATATCCCCTTTAAGAGCCCAAGACACCTTTCAACGCAACAACGGACAGATATATCATTTGCTTGTTGCTCAAGCTCCCATTGTCTTTCTGCAGTGTCATCAGCAAATGTTCTTGGGTGTAGGCAGAGTGTCCAAGTAGATGATCTTGCATTGGAAGGGATTGAAGGGCTTTGTGTGAAGCACTGTTTCGGAATTCTTTTTGCATCGTCTTATGTACAGAGCCTGGATGGATATCCTGTGATAATATAGAGAATTATCCAACTTACCATCACATACTACCTGGGCAATGCATAGCCGGGAAGCGAAAAATGAATGTATGAATCCCTTTTCGCACTAGATTTGCCAGTCATTTGAATGTGCCTTGGGTGAGCAGGATGACCTGGAGGTGTGCGCACACACCTCTAAACTGTCTTGCTTGGGTTTGAATCCCGACCCAGCTATAAACCTCCATCCTGGTGTTTCACGGGCAGAGTGATTCATCAATGTGTTTTCCGTCCCGTCCCCTCGGATGGATGCTAAACTGGGAGACCCGTCTGCCGATATTAATTGGTGGATGTTAAAGATCCCACGGTGTCCTTCGCGAAGAGTAGGTGAGCAATCGCCGGCACCATGACCAAAAATTTCCAAAATCCCTGCCCGAACCTTGTGTCCTCCCCCCCCTCCCCGCCCACCGTCCCAAGGGAATGAAGTGCAAAAGGGTGAACCCCCAGGGGGGTCGTTCCCGTCTAGCTGATATGCGGGTTTGTCATAGCATTAGGTAAGCACGTTCCATCGACACGTCCACCGACTCGAGGAAGTGTTTCAAAACCTTTTGGAGCCGCTTTCTTTTCCAAAGTCTCCTCGGGCCACAGGATCTCCTGCTTTGACTATCTGCAGGCGATTAGCAACACAAGTGAGATTGCGATGAAATTAACTTTTGCTAATTCGAAATTGATCGGCCACACTTCTAAAATTCTGTGTATTTCACATTGGCCAGAGAAAGAATAAAATATTTTCTCAGCCTGTATGTTGCAACTTAAAGTTGGCTCCAACTTGCACAGTCGATCTGAGATGGAAGGCAAAATTTTCATAATACTCGTGTTAATGAATTATACAGGGTGGGGCATTTATATCTGACGGTTTTATTATCCTTATAACTTTTTTGTTTCTAAACCAAATAAAATAAAATTTCTGCACAACATAGGCACATACTTCAAGTTTTTAAAATCCATTTTGATTCTTTATTTCTTAAAAATTACATCAGACAAGTGGGCCCCTTTCGAATTTGTGCATTCACGACAGCGGATCATCGTATTGTTCATTACCGCAAGCAATGTCTCTTGATCAAGAGAGCGGATGGTTGGTTACAGTGTAGTCAAGTCAAATTCGGCCAAATAAGGTGTTAACCCACCACAAATTGCAGTAGTAACGAGTCGTATATTATTTGACACAGAAAAGTGACTTGAATAACACATCAAAGTATGGGAAGACTGTCAAATTTGCATAAATCCTAGATGGCCGCCACAAAAATCTTAAAACCATATAACTTCATACAATTGTTTCCTCATCAGCCTGTAGGTGTTGCAATAATGACAAGGCTGTTATATGAGGTAACTAAATATTCATTTGTATTGTATATGAATCCAAATTGAAATATTTTTATTTGTAACTATGAAACAAATCCAAGATGGCCACCATTAAAAGGGCTTTTTGTAGTTATTTTGATGTAAATATGACAAGTTGGTCCTGAACATTTCTATGGAGTCATTCACAAGGTAAAACACCCCAGTCCATATCTCTGATTATTTTTTACCAGTGATGTTATGTTAAATAGAATATTGTGGGGGATTTACGGCCATTCAGAAACACAAAAACGTGCGACATGGGAAGATGCTGTAATCAGTTATAGTGAGAAACTACATATAAATATATCTAAACATTTATCAACAACCAAAATGTTGTAGAAGCTTCATTTTGGTGTCACATTTTGTTTTAGAATCAACTTAATGGTCATTAATAAAATCCAGTATTGCTATTGTTCGGAAAGATTACTTGTCATGATGTCCAGCTGGAGATGACATTACTTATGGATTGAGGTTGAGAGTGTATGGAAGTTTTATGAGAGAATGAGAAAGACAAAAAAAGATATCATATTATAAAGTTTAATGTAGAAACATTATTTTGCATGTGCATGTCAAACAAGGTAAGTTCAATCATCTGATGCAGAATTAACTCGAAAGTTTGAATAAGCTACCAATTTCAATCATTATCGCCTTATATTGAAATTACAACTGACCTTTGACATATTTAATAATTTGTTTGGTTCGCAATGGATTATTTCCAAAAATTGAATTTGGAATATACCTGTATCGCATGTGGAATATATTTAAATGATTCATCCACACATCTGGCCTAAGATATGAATAAGGAAGCTCATGTTCAAATACATAATCGTAAAAATGAGAATCTATATCACATATACTGTACTTCGTTATGTGGCATACATGTATATCGAAGTTAGATATACAAATTAACACTTCATCAGTAGAAAGTAGATCAATCATGAAAATGAAACATGCAGCGAGATGTAAACGTAAGCATATGACTTATTGTCACATATAACTTATATAATACAATACTGAAATAATACAGCAAAGACATGGTTCTACTTGAATCAATAGTGCACATGTGCACATAGCAATATGTGCACTGTCTGGTACTGCAACCAGATTTACAGTTACATCTCACTACCTCGAGCAATGATGTTGGAGCTGGTTCTTTGTCGGTCAGGATGGGCAACAATTTATCACCTTGTTTGTACCAGCCCCAATCTTCTGGTGACATATCAGCTGCTTTACCCATCCACTCCTGAACTTGAAGGTACACACGTTGACTATGGTATGCCGCAGCAGCTGATGTTGGTGGCAGCACTTCAGGCTGTATAGGCGAGGTAATGCTGCCTACTTTCTGGTGGAATCGTTGAAATCTGAGGACGTTCAATGTGTCATCCGGGAGACCCTTGTAGATTTGCACCAATGCCCTTTTCCCTGCAGCAACTATATTTGCACGTGTCTTGCTTTGTTCAGAGAACATCGGTGCTTGCTCAATGAAAAGCTTGTTAGTGCTGATCAACTTCAGACCTGTCTTTTTTTCCAATACCAAACAGAGAAGACGTGGTGTCACACCCCAGGATAGCGTGAACAAACAGCATGCAATTGCATACGTCTGGACCAAGAACTGTTTTCATTTTGTAAGAATGTACAAGCCATTTCCACCGAATCCATTTCTGCGCATGTGGGATACACGTCAGACTGTTGTTGAATCATCTTTATGTCATTCTTCAAGAGTTTGGCAGCAGTCTTAATTATGTTGTCCTTTTCTTGTTGAGGGTTTGCTGCCTTTGGTTGAGAATGGAAATCCTGAAGAATACTTGTCGCATTGCTCCACATTGTGACCACGTTTGGTTTCCCATTGATCTCTGTGATGATGACTTTATCTCTGAACTTCTTCTGTATTTGGTCTTTCATGTAAGTGTGACCATATGGTGGAACGTTGGAGTCTGAAAGGAACTCTGCCATATTGTCGATAAGATCTTTTATGGTGGTCTGTTCATCGTCATTGTGTTCAAAGCTATGCATTACATCTTTAAATGCTTCAGCTTGCATGACATGATGAGGTCTTCCCCGTTTCATACGTTTCACAGATGTATTATCATCATGTTGTTGAAATTTTACAGGAATATCTTTGATTCTGAAATTATTGCTGCACGTCTTGTGATTTACGGCATCCGCAGCATGTAAATCATGGACAGCTTTGATTTTTTTCCCCTGGACTGTTTTCGCCCATTCATCATTTCTTTTTGTCACATACTTGTAGAACACTCTCCTGGAAATCTAATGTTCTGATAGGTATGAGTTTCAAATCGGGATTCCTGCCTTCTCGGGGATCACCCTGGCCACAAAAGAGGCAGTGACTGGCATAATCAAATAAACCCACCGATGATCGCAAAGATGGTTTGTCATTGGATGAAGGAAGATCACCAAGTCTCTTACGGTTGGATTGCTCGATGTAATGAAGGTTTGTATAAACTTGGCGACACTTCTGGTGGACATGTTGTCCAGGTAGAGCATTAATGTTACTGTGTCTGGCTGTACTTGCTCTATTGATGCCATCACAACCCTTTGCAGTGAGTTGGGAGCTTAGTCGGTCTGACGATATGGATTTCTGTCATAAAACACAACTCAGCTCTTCATACATCATGACTCACCCTGGAAATAGAGAGGGTTCACAATAATACAATGAATACGTGCCTTATCGAGTACGTCGCACTGATGGATCACATACATATATCAATCCATTAGCCATGTTAGCCCTGTTAACATTGCTGGAACAACTGACATGCGGGGCCACATGCATAGGATCGTCGCATGAAACTTTCACATTTGTCATAACCCAATATCCATTTTTATACGTTCACCATTAACAATATCATGCTTAAAAGTGATTTACCTATATTTATGATTTTTGTATGATGTATTTATCTGATTAGAGTCACAGATATCCTGTGTAGGGATATGCATCATCATGTTATGACCATTGTAATTTAATGACAAATGAATGTTTCATTATTCATCGATCATACTCTATTTTACAATTTTTCACTTGTAATTTAGCCGTTTTTATTGATAAAATTAATTATTTTTTTTGCAGATTTCCAAAATTCCATGTATACGGTGCCCCAGCTATACACTGGCTTTCTACTTGTGATACCACCAACAACAATAGTCAGTTATCACCACGATAATAGCTTAAATAATGGCTGAAACTTCGATGAAACCGGTTTGTGGCGACCATTTTGAATTTGTGCAAATTAGACACTGTTCCCATCTTTTGATTCAATGACATTTTGGATATGTTATTTCAGACATATTTCTGAGTTGAATAGTGTTGGAATCATTACTATTGCAATTTGTGACGGGTTATTTCCTAATTTGACTGGACTAGTGATGTTTGCCTTCAATTCATCGATCGATGTTGGGATGTTCTTTGTAAACTTTGCCCTTCAGAAATCCCCATCGGAAGAAACCTGGTGGAGTTAAATCTGCCAAATCAAAGTGTGCCTCCTCTGTCATGATGAGCTTGTTTGTGAAATTGGCATGCTCATTGCATTTAAAAAAAAAAATTAAAAACAAATGCTTATTGCATTTAAAGTGCTCCATCATTAAAGACGTTCAAGTATTATCTGTAAAACAAAGAAAACAACACTGTAATTAGTTGTTTTTTTTTTAATGCATGGGATGAGATGATATCACAGTACACCACCAAGGATATAATTCTTTAAAAACAACACTTTTTTCAGCCTTTTTTTTTTAATATTTGAGACTCGTTTTTCATTTTAGAGACTTTTGTAACCCACTTTTTCTGTGGCATCACATCCAATACTACAACCAATGAAATGTCCAGAAGCATAACCACGACTCAGAGCCCCTTGCGTGCCACCATACACTCACACTGGTGTATCGTACTCCTTGCAGAGCATCAGTTCCGCCGAAGTTTCTTGGTAAGGATCATCCTGGGCGGTTTGCAATCCCACTCCAAGCAGTAGTTAAGGCGGGAATTTGTAATTTGTTTATGGTGCTGGCGATAGCTCGCATACTGTTCATGAAGGACACCGTCGGATCTTTCACGCCCACCAACTTGTGTGGGCAGACGGGACGCCAGTTTAACGTCCATTCAAGGGACGGCACACACGTTGACGAATCGCCTTGCCTGTTTATAACTGGGCAGAGATTCAAACCCAGGCTCGACAGCTTAGAGGTGAGTGTGCGTACCTCCTCGGCCATCCACATACACCTTCGCACATGTATATCTGAAACGAGTTGAAAACCTTTGTTCTCCATGTTATGTGCACTCGTGTTATTGAAATGTGCATTTCATACTTCTGTTGTTTCTACTTTTCATCCTAATTCTCTAAGATCTATAAACGTGCAAAACCCATCCACCCCCTCCCCAAAATGCACAGTGGCAGGTTCATAGATACGCTTGGTGGGGGGGGGGGGCTCCTCCTTCTGACTCCCCACTTGTTTCTCTTTCTCTTTTTCATTGGTCCTTTGCCAAAGAGGAAGCGATTATCGCCTCCATCTCTCTCCTCTGGATCCACCACTGCAACTGTAACTACAATTTCCACTAATAAATGACATGAACAATGATGAGAACAACTGTCTGTGTTGCTCGATTTGGAAATTTAATAACAGTTAAATTACACTTCACACCATCCATGATAACCGACTCAGAGCAGCTATCAGGGATGCCTCTTCGTGGTGGTTGTATCTCCCCCCCCCTACTTAAGTTGGGGGGAGGGGGGGCATACCGTTCAGTATACGGAAGAAGAAGTCTGAATACAAAGCGGAAGGGCTTTGCATTTTCAGATGCTTTCTCGTTACTACCTCCGCTACCGAAGGTGAAGGAGGTTATGTTTTCACCCCTTTCTGTCTGTTTGTGTACAGGATATCTCAAAAAGTTGTGGACGGATTTGGACGAAACTTAGTGGACAGGTTGGGTGTGTGACCAAGGAAGAATTTATTCGATTTTGGTGAAGATCTGAATGCGGATCTGGAGACGAGAATTATTTAATTATTTTAAAGTGATTCTTCGCTATTGAGAGATACGACCAAAAATGATGTAGTACTGTATAGCATGATATTTCAAAAAATGTATTGGGCCTGATATGTTCTCGTGGATCAGGTATTAAGTGGCAGAGGTATCTGCTCTCGCGAGTGCCCTTCTAGTTATTATGATAAAACACCATTAATTGTTTGAAACCCCCCTCCTCCCCCTACAGAAATTACCTCAAAGGTTGATAAGTTCCCTTCGTTTACAGCCTTTTGGCTGCTGGTTGCATCACTGGGTAAGGGCATGGCTATGCTGCTGATGCAGCGCCCCTATTACCAGTACACTTGGTACTCATTTTGCCGACCTCGGAAGGATGACAGGCCGAGTTAACCACACCTGGTATCAATTCAACAGCTGAGCGGGATTTGAACTTCGGACCCGAGGATCCAATGCCCGCCACCCTAACCATTAAGCCAACACCAGGATCAGTTGATAAGTGAACATTAGTAAATGAGACTTAAATGTCGGATCTGGGTCGTGGGCCACTACGCTCTCAAAGCATCCTGACTGGTGGTGGTGAGCATGTCCTCTTCCTTGTCCTCTCTGTAGCCACTGCTAACACCAGAAACTCGCTCGGGGAAGTCGTTGTCACAACATGTGAAGATGACATTTGCTCGTGTCCCACATGGCACTGTTTACATTGGATACCACCATGTCGTTAACCAATGTGGAGCACTCCGTTCCGTTAGAGTGCTCACTTGAGTGCTTTGAAACAAGCTAACCACTCAGCAAGCAACTCATTTAACGCTCGCCAACGGAACGCCCCTGGTCTTGTCCCCAGTTTCAATCACCCACTGCTCCGATCAAAACTGCCAATGCTTAATATTCCAGCCACTTCTTGATTTCCCATGTTCAGTCCGAGTTTCCGCTGCCTCTGTCTCCCCCTCTCAGCTCTCGCACCAAGGACGCCCATGAGTCGCAGGGTGAGAAAAAGGCACGGAAATCGTGGGGTGAGAGAACAAACAGCGCGCGGTGAACAATCAGGCGGTGATGTCACTTCCTCCCTTTCAGCTTCGCTGCTTGCTGCTCAACTGAGTTGTCAGGCGTGGATATATCTTTTTTACATAAGAAATGAGGAACTCTACTTGCAGAAAGAAATCCTACAAAACGTGTGATTTATTTACTTTTGAATCTTGTCGCGGGTTTCTGACGGAGAATGCACTCAACGAGACCTCGTCGTGGCCTCGGTCCCATCCCGGCGTGGCTGGAGATCCAGGGTTTGTCGGAGGAGTCTCTCCGAGTCGCGGTTACGGGTCTCGGGATCGAGATCCTCGGAGCTCTCTGTGCCCGGGCCGAGCCCCCGACGGTGAGGGTTCGACTCTGTTCTTTGGCTGCACGAAAGTTCACCTACACCATGTACGCCGAGCTCTGTCAGTACATGGAGTCGTGCCGTGTGGGCCGAGGATCGGAAGGGAACTTCGTGCCTAGATGTGGGGGAAAGGACGCCGAGGAGACGGGAGGACCTGGTGGAGTCGTGCGGATCAAGGTTCAAGTACCCACACCTTGCACAGGTATGCTGTGACGACATGAAAGCCACAGAGGAGGGGAAACAAAGCCGTACTCATACCTATGCACACCTTTTCAGGTGAAGATGGTGGCGTGTTGAGGAAAAATGATCTCAAATTTCTGCCTTTCTAGATGGTTATCGGACTACGAAGAGAGCAGTTGTTTTCGTTGTTGCTTTGACTGGTTCACCTCTTCCTCGCCTTCAGTCAGGCAAACTCGTCTATCACAGCTTCTAAGTCAACTGTCTCGGCTACTTCATACTCATTGGAGAGGATGGCATGATTACTGAGCCAAGAGTGGATCTGAGGTACGAGAGTCTTGATCAGTCACCTCAAAGTCGACCGACTCAGCTACTTCACGCTCGCTGGAGAGGATGGCACGATTACTGAGCTAAGAGTGGCTCATCGTGGATCTGAGGTATGAAGGTCTTGATCATTTTCTATGAGTCCATAGTTTCCTTCCCAGTGCTTTCTTCGTGCATTTTGATGTTTCCACGAAGACGATGAGTCTCCCTCAGTCATTCGCTAGCGATGACATCTTCATACGTCTCTGTGAGATGATGGATTTTCGTGGCAATGTTGCTGTCATTGGATCTGAGTGACGTGGGAACCCAAACTCTTAATGTTCATGTCACTAATCTGATGGGTGTCTCGGGTCGTTTCCACATGTAGCCCATCCAAGATTCCATACTGCTCCCGTTTGAGCTCTTTTTTTTTTTCCCAAGAACGATTTTGGTTTTTTTTTTTACATATTGTCGAGGCTCATGGAAGAGTTTGGACTCAACAGGACAAAAGGAACAGCAGAGTTGAAGGCCACGATAGAGGGAGACAGACAAACAATGGGTGCGGGGAGGAATGGGGGGCAGGGGAGGGTGCATTGGGTGGACAATATGGATGTAGAGGGAAACTCTCAGGAGGGAAAACTGGAAGTTTGGATGAAGGAGGAATTGGGGTGGGGTTAACGAGGGTAGAAAATATCATGGTTTTGGGGGTGGTCTGAGATGGTGCTGAGCAGCTGTCTTGTTTGCCTCTCTTGTCTGTGAGCATGATATCTCAAAAAGGTCGTTGACAGATTCGGACAAAATTTGGTGGACAGGTTGGGTGTGTGAATAAGGACGAATTTATTAGGTTTTGGTGAAGATCCAGTCCCGGATCCTTAATTTTTTTTTTTCAAGTATTCTTCACCTTTTGAGAGATTATGCCAAAATGATGTGTCGCTTGATATCACAAAAACTTATGGACGGATTACGACACAACTTGGTGGACGATTTTGAGGAGGAGACAAAAACGACTTTGTTGTACCTTGTCGAATCGAAAACTGCTTGGCCAATTTGCAAATTTTGCATACGTGCTCGGTGGCCAGGTCATGGGCATTAAATAGACTCTCCCCCTTCCACACTCCCCAAGCGAGGGTGGGGAGACGACTTGCGATCTTCACCTGTGCACGTGGTTTAGCCAGAGGAAGTTTCGCCATCTCTCCCAGAGGAAGCCGGTATGACGAGTGCAAGTAAACTTGGACACGGGAGGAGGCCTTCCGGCCCGACTTGCCTGCACCTTATCAACACATGAATGCAATCTCAGTTTTACGTGTCGAAAGGATCTGGGAAGGTTTGAGGGGAGGGGGGAAGGGCTGAGTAGGAGGGAGGAAGTGTGGTGGAAAGGACATCACCAGGGTGTTTCTTTTTACCCTCGCCGGAGGAGAGGGTATTGCATTTGGGTCCGTTTGTTTGTTTATGTTTGTCTGTCTGTCTGTCTGTCTGTTTGTCCGCACAGAACTTTAAGTGTTTTTCTCCGAAACCCATTGTTGTATTGAGATGAAATTTTCACCACAGGAGAGACTACTCGTGTGGAATGTTTTTTATTGATAATGATGATGTAGTAGGTCACATGGTTTGGCGGCCATATTGTATTTACCCAAAAACCTATAAAAAATATTCTTCTGCAGAACAGCTCGACAGATCGAGGGGAAACTTCACACAAATGTTCCCCAAGCCTTGGGGATACCGTGTTAATCATGAATAATTGATACGTCACATGCTCTGGCAGCCATATTGGATTGAGCGAAAATCTTTAAAAAAAATTATTTCTCTTGAACGACTTAATCAATTTAAGTGAAACTTCACAATTATGATCTTGTCGTGATTTGGAATATATGTTTAAAATTTCAACCTCATCAGACGCATGGTATGGCAGCCAGAATTATTTAATTATTATTATTATTTTTTTAATAAGGATCACTTGGCTGTGCTTGGATGAGTTTGAGGGTGGAGGAGTCGCAGCTGAAATGCAAATCTTATCCAGGTTCCTCCTGATGACTTCATCTTTGCTTTTTGCTGGTTTGGATTCCTTTTGATTTCTCCATTGCAGGACTGTATCTACTTGGTCTTCGACTTGATTTGAAATGAATTTATTTTAATCTCATTCTAAATTCAATTGAATATTGAAGGTCGTTGTCAAGTTTCATCGAAATTGTATGTGTGGTTTTGGAGAAGAAAGCAAATGCATGTTTTGGGGAGCACCCTGGTGTTGGCTTAGCGGTTCAAGTGATGGCTTGGGATCCTCGGGTCCTGAGTTCAAGCTCTGTTGGCCACTGAATTAACACCAGGGGGTTGACTCAGACTGTCATCCTTCCGAGGTCGGCGAAATGAGTACCAGTGTAGCAGCCAAAAGGCTGCACACGAAGGGAAGGGGTATCAATGGATTTATTAAATCTGGTGTTGGTGTGCCGCAAGCATGATGGGCCCAATGAGCAGCAAGGTAAAGCGGACAGCACCACTTTGGGCAGGCTTCTTATTCTTCACACAGTCCAACCAACACACGAGTCAAAACTCTACAGGATCAAATTTTAATCGTTGCACGTGAGATACAACAACCCAGACAAGTTGCCGGTTCAGACAGAAGTAACCTTGGGTGCGCAGGTAACTGCCGTCAGCCCCTTATCAATGGTCTTGTGTTGATTCACGACCAATTGGCTAAACTATCCTGGCGTGACATCCCTTTTTGAATTTTTTTTTTTCCCTTTTGCACTTCATTTGAAATGGTACGAGGAAAAATACTATCAATAGTTGGTTTAAGGAAGTGACAACATACACGAGATGTTTAAAACAAGCCATTGACACGAGAAATAAGCAATTTGGATTTAATTTTTCAAAATGTCCACTCAACAATGCTGTGATAGGATGTAACTTTCCATCTCGCTTTCATGCGTTGAACATCATGAACCAATGTTGTCATCGCATTTTCTGAACGATGAATTGGTCAATTTGAACATGTCGAACTGCAGTCTGAATCGCATTCATGATCTGGTTCAATAGTCTCACGGATGTGAAACCCGAGAACCTTTTCTCATTTTATTTAGACCTGGAAAGACCATCTTGAACGCTCAAAGACCATATATTTAGAAAAGGCTCAACAGTATCTTGATTTCTGAAAAATGTCGTCGATTGATAGGGAGAACGTGGATTCCGCTATTCACAAAGAAATTAAGAAAATACGTCGTGATGAAAAGCTGCATAATGAATACAAAGAGAATGACTGAAAGAGAAGAAACATTTCACAAGGTGAGCCACTTCAAGAAACAACCGCAAACTCAAATGGGGACAGGGCCAAAATGACTCCCCTCCTGGGTAACGCTCGTATTGGTCCAGGTCAGGTCAGGTATAGGAGCATGTGCCAGAACAGCGCGTCGCTGCGTCCACTTTCCGCCGGTACTTCAGGGGCCTCCGTCTGGCCATCCCCCAGGCAGATGCCAGGCCCATCCCCATCTCCTTGAGATGATGGTCAACCTGCTGCAACCACGAGGCACGTGGTCGGCCCACTGGCCTCCTCCACTCATGAGACTCCCTCGCTGAGAGAATCTGGTGAGCAGGATCAGCGTCAGGAAAACGAGCCACATGTCCATACAGCCGCAACTGACGCTCACGGACTATGCAGGTAACAAATCTCATCCGAGTCTCTCTCAGCAACCGCTCGTTGGACACAAAATCCGACCAGCGATAGCCAAGGATTCTCCGAAGAGACCTGGTACCAAAGGAATTAAGTCTCCGTCTCAGATCCTTGGTCAGAGTCCAAGTCTCGCATCCATAGAGCAAGACTGGAAGCACCAAGGACCTGAAGACTCGGACTTTCATCCTCCCGCACAGGTACCGGCAGCGCCACACCCCATGATCCACCGGAGCATATTGGTCCATTTTCACTGAAACAATCAATGCATCAATCTCTGGAGAAAGTTCAAAATCAACTTCCCCGACACTTGGACCAATGCACTGAGTTTTTTTTTTTTTTAACTAGAAGGGCACTCTTCGACATCGCGCCATCACCAGATCTGCCTCCACCCACATTATTACATCATTATACATAATTGTACCAAGTTTGATTTGTATCCCTGAACCCAGATTAAAAATATTAAATAATTCTGGCTGCCAGACCACATGTCAGATCAGGTTGAAATTTAAACATACATTCTCCTTGATGACTAGATCATAATTGTGAGGTTTCACGTCGATTGATGAAACGGTTCAAGATAAATTTTTAAAATTAAATTTTTTTTTGTCCAATCCAATATGGCTGCCAGGCCCTGTGACCTATTCATTATTCATGAACACCCTGGTATCCTCAAGCTTGGGGAACATGTAGGTGAAGTTTCCCCTCTTTTATTTGTCCAGCCGTTCCTGAGAAAGGGATTTTTAAAGATTTATTCTTCAAAAAAAATCATAGCTGCCAAACCATGTGACCTATGACATCATCGGTGGAGAACTTTTTGTTTCTCATGGATAGTGAATCGGATAAGAAAACATAATGCCACCGGCGACTTCGTCATCGGAGGCATAGCAGAAAGTCCTTCTGAGATTGCGTTGGCAGCCAAGTTCCTGTCGGTGAGGTTACCTAATAATAATTCGGCACTTTAAAAATGACGTAATCCGCCCCAGATTGCTTGATGTGCACACACAGAAACGCGAGTGACGAAGTCAATCGGAGAGGCCTGGACATATTTCTTGCCAACCACATAAGGATTGTCGAATGAAACAACTTGTTTTGCCAAACGTGTGCGGTTCACCGATGTGGACATGCTATGTTCACACGGAATTTGTGGGGGTTTCACACACAGACATGCCATGTACATACGGAATGTATGGCGACAATGGGCGAGGTCAGGTCACATTAGATCTGTGGCTTGCTACAGATACCATGTAAATCTGTACTCACCTGTTCCTTGGTCGGGTTGTCGGTGACGAAACCATCTCCCCCACCATGTTTCTTGGTGAGAAGGGTGTATGGATATGGACACCCAGCAGGATGAAGAACAAAACCTGTCAAAGGGCCGAGGAGCTCCTTGTGAGACAACGGCCATCCATATCTGGTGCCCTACTGTGTCTGAGGACGTCCTCCTGCAGTTGAGTTACTCTTTATGAAGAGGTTGTTGGCAGGATTTGCACTCCGGCCACCGTAAAACCCTTCATTCCGCAAAACATTCCAAAAGCATTTAAAAATCTGAAAACCCACTCGGTGGGAGTACCTCCTGTGCAGCTTCCCTTCGCCCTTGACCACCATCCTTGATGTTGTCGGTAGATGTCATGGAACTCAACGGAGGGCGAAGAAGAATTTTGTCTCTCAAGGGACACTGGATACCATTGACCAGAGTCACAGGGCCAGGCTGAATGGCAGAGCTGAGCTGTTCAGGGAGCTGAGGCGTAAAACTGTATGTGCACTCAGGGTGGACAAGGAAGCCTATGTGTGAAGAATCTGTGAGGGGGTAGAGCATCAACTGTGGTCAAGTGATTCTCGTCCTGCTTTCAGGGGAATTCGCGCATTGCGTTCGTCCAACCCAGTCCTTCGGTGTACTGCAGTGAGAGCAGAGGGTGATGGGTTCATGACAGAGAAGTCCGAAGTGAAGGCCCGATGGGCCGGTTACTTTGAGCGGTTGTAACAGGCTGATCCACCAGCTGTTGAGATAGATGTCAGTGTTGTTACAATCCCTATTGCTGACCCTCCAAGCTGTTGTTGAGGATGTTGAGGTTACGGCAAGATTCACTTCCCTTGGCAGTGACATTCATGTCTGCTGGCTGTGAGCCAGAGGTCAATAGACGTCTGGGTTGGGCCTGGGGAGTCATGGATTCACTGGATCATGGGGGTGTGGCACTTGCCGCGACCTTTGCGGGAGGACGAAAGTTGGAGTCTTCAAGTCCTTGGTGCTTCCAGTCTTGCTCTATGGATGTGAGACTTGGACTCTGACCAGGGATCTGGGACGGAGACTTAATTCCTTTGTTGCCAGGTCTCTTCAGAGAATCCTTGGCTATCGCTGGTCAGACTTTGTGACCAATGAGCGATTGCTGAGAGAGACTCAAATGAGATTTGTTACTTGCATAGTCCGTGAGCGTCAGCTGCAGCTGTATGGACATGTGGCTCGTTTTCCAAATGCTGATCCTGCTCACCAGATTCTCTCAGCGAGGGAGCCTCGTGAGTGGAGGCTGCCAATGGGCCGACCACGTGCCTCGTGGTTGCAGCAGGTTGATCAGCATCTCAAGTTGATGGGGATGAGCCAGGCATCTGCCTGGGGGATGGCCAGACGGAGGCCCCTGGCGCACCAGCGGAAAGTGGATGCAGCGACGCACTGCTCTGGTGCATGCTCCCATACCTGATCTGAACTGAATGGGCTAGGATGACAAGTAGTTTCCTGTATACTCGATCCTGGTCGCTATTTACTGGGGTTACAAAACACCAACGTTAATTTCGAGATAACTCATTAATTAACCCTTCAGCCATTTTCCTGATAATAGTTAAAACAGCTGTTCACATATTTTAAGCTCTTTTGCCACTTCTGCCAGTGTGTTCTGTAACAATTTTAATGATTATTGGGTACACAGAAGTCTTCTGTTGTAACGTGCAAAAATACCACTGGTTTGAAAATACCCTTCCACTTAGCATTATCTCCTTGCTTTCGAAGAAAACCACTTTCTTTTCTCTTTTTGTGAATTATCTTTGCAGGTGAACAGGAGAAGCTGCACGCAAACTTTGCCTGCAACTCCTGCTACCAAGTCTTCAACACAAAGGCTGCTTTGATGAAACATGGGATGAAGCACCGACCAGCTTCCAGTGATAAAAAGCACAAATGTTCCGATCATTCTTATAGTAGATGTTGTCAGAGCATGTTGATGAACCGCACTCAGATTCACGCAAAAGAGAGACGGTGTTCCTGCAGCGTGTGTGGTAAGGGATTCAGTTACTTGTGTAATTTGAAGAATCACATGCGGATTCACACACAACCCGTGCGTTCGTACGCTTGCAAGGCTTGTGTGAAGACATTTTCAAATAGGTCATGCTTGAAAAACCACATGCGCATCCACACGGGAGAGCGCCCATACGCTTGCAAATTTTGTGGAAAGACATACTACTCTTCATCATCTTTGAGAAATCACGTTTATCTACACACCAAAGGGCCGTTCACTTGCCCAGTTTGTGCGAGGACTTTCACACTTTCATCGACATTGAAAACTCACAGTCGTATTCATACTGGAGAGCGTCCATATGCTTGCACAGTTTGTACAAAGGCATTCTCACTTTCATCAGCTTTGAAAGCTCACAAAATTATTCATACTGGACAGAGCCCATACACTTGCACAGTTTGTGGGAAGGTATTCTCATGTTCATCAATTTTGAAAAGACACATAGGTTTCCACATACGGAAGAATCAAATAAGAGACCTGGGAGAGAAGCCTTACAAATGTTCTGTGTGTAGTAAGGTATTTGCTCGTTCAGTAAATTTATCTCAACATAAGAAAATACACAATGGAGAGAAGCCCTCCAAGTCTTCTGTGTGCAGCAAGGCCTTAATTCGGTCTTCAAATTTATATCAACATGAAATAATACATAAGGGGGAGAAACCCGCAAATGGAGATGACAACCAACAGGAGAAGTCCCACAAGTGTTCTGTGTGCAATAAAGCATTTGCTCAATCATCAACTTTACGTCGTCATCAGAGAATTCATTCAGAAGACCATTCTACATCTGGAAGTAACTGGAAATCTTCCCCACCCTGGATGTCTTTGCCATCTATCGATACAGGTTAAAGCACAGCGACGAAGTTTGAGCCATAATATTATGTCGTTACCTTTTCACCCAACTCGCCATAACAAAACATCTCGCCTCTGAACTTATAACTCGTGTGTATAGATATGTATGTGTAATATACTTGTGTGTGTATATATGTATGGATGTAATATATATATATATATACATACTAGTAAAGGTGCCCGTCTTTGATGGGCGTCACTGGCAACATATGGTAAAAGACAGATAGCATGAATGTATTTTAAACAATATATTATATCATTTTTATCCATTGATCATCATTCAGGTTTTCCCTTTCGACTGTTCCGCAGTAGCTCCACTTCGATGACATTACCACATAGTTTAGTGACTACACAACGTGTACCATTCGTGAGTTCCGGAGGATACATAGAGCACATTAAAATTACAGGGCACCCTGCTTTAAAGTGATCCAAAGGCCGGATCAGTTTCGTCTACATATTCATATCTTGTAGATTTTAGCTGGCCGGATCAGTTTCATCTCCATATTCATATGTTGTAGAATTTAGCTGATTCTGAAACTGTTAACAGCATGTCGATCGGATGGTTCTGTAATTTTCTACGGTAGTAAACAGAAGTACGACTTAAGCCTTTACGCCACTATGCGGAGACCCGAGGACCTTATATTTCACAACGAACTAAAAACTCACAAAATTTGAAGATATTTTAAATAAACAATTTATTATAATATCATTTTTATCCATCGATAATATGATTTGTTCTGTACAGCTATCGTTGTTCTCCTGGGATCTGTGCATCCATCCACAATCTATGTTCTAATGAAGTGCAGTAGGAATAATAAAAAGTCGGATGAACATGAACTGTTTAACTACCATAATCATCAAAACGAATTTTGAGGGGCCTTTTAAGGAAGACAATAATATGACTATATATGTCAAAGCTTGTTTCATTTCATGCAGTAACAAAAATCTGATGGTGGAACAAAAAAAGGGGCGTGCCGAAATATTAATATAGATAATCGTCAAAACGAATTTTGAGGGGCCTCTTAAGGAAGACAATAATATCATTACTATATAATATGTCAAAGCTTGTTTCATTTCATGCAGTAACAAAAATCTGATGGTGGAACAAAAAAGGGGCGTGCCGAAATATTAATATAATTTCATTTCATGCAGTAACAAAAATCTGATGGTGGAACAAAAAAAGGGGCGTGCCAAAATATTAATATAGATAATCATCAAAACGAATTTTGAGGGGCTTCTTAAGGAAGACAATAATATCATTACTATATATGTCAAAGCTTGTTTCATTTCATGCAGAAACAAAAATCTGATGGTGGAACAAAAAAAGGGGTGTGCCGAAATATTAATATATATATATATATATATATATATATATATATATATATACGTATATATATATATATATATATATATATATGTGTTTTTTTTATCCTTCCCATACAAATGCTGCGATGACACCATTACAATGATGTGATATCTGCAAACCCAAAAGCACCTCGAACAGTGCAAGAATGTCAAAATCAAATGCTGTTCCCAAGCAAATGTAAAGCAAAGCGATTGGCCAGTTTTGCCCTCATTTGGGCAACATGGAGTCTTAATGGGGCCCTTATCAGGGCAACATGTCACTGTTTCATCCAATTAGTAACTGAAGCTTTTTGCCTTATATACTGGTTAATGATGCCCATCGAACTGTGATTGGTGAGGCCAGATCACATTTGGAACACACAAGTACCATCTACCACAGGGACACATTGTGATTTAATCACTTCTTGTTCCAATTGAATAATGTTCAGATCATAAAGTTTGTGTTCAGATTACAAAGTTAGTGTTCCAACTGAGAAATGTTCAGATTATAAGGTTTGTGTTTTGATTGAATAATGTTCAGATTATAAGGTTTGTGTTTTAATTGGATAATGTTCAGATTGTAAAGTTTGTGTTCAGATTATAAAGTTCGTGTTGCCGTTGAATAAAGTTCAGATTATAAAGTTTGTCTTCCAATTGAATAATGTTCAGATTGTAAAGTTTGTGTTCCAATTGAATAATGTTCAGATCATAAAGTTTGTGTTCAGATTACAAAGTTAGTGTTCCAATTGAGTAATGTTCAGATTATAATTTTTGTGATTTGATTGAATAATGTTCAGATTATAAGGTTTGTGTTTTAATTGAATAATATTCAGATTATGAGGTTCATGTTGCAATTGAATAATCAGATGAGAAAGTTTGTGTTCCATTTGAATAATGTTCAGTTTATAAGGTTGGTGTTTTAATTGAATATTGTTCAGATTAGAAAGTTAGTGTTCCAATTGAATATTGTTTCGATTATGAGGTTTGTGTTTTAATTGAATAATGTTCAGATTATAAAGTTTGTGTTCAGATTATAAAGTTTGTGTTCCAATTGAATAATGTTCATATTACAAGGTTCATGTTCCAATTGAATAATGTTCATATTACAAGGTTCGTGTTCCAAATGAATAATGTTCAGATTATAAGGTTCGTGTTTTAATTGAATATCATTCAGATTAGAAGGTTAGTGTTCCAATTTAATAATGCTCAGATTATATAGTTAGTGCTCCAATTGAATAATGTTCATATTATAAGGTTAGTGTTCCAATTGAATAATGTTCAGATGAGAAGGTTAGCGTTTTAATTGAATAATGTTCAGATTATAAAGTTTGTGTTCAGATTATAAAGTTAATGTTCCAATTGAATAATGTTCAGATTATAAGGTTAGTGTTCCAATTGATTAATGTTCAGATGAGAAGGTTAGAGTTTTAATTGAATATTGTTCAGATTATAAAGTTAGTGTTTTAATTGAATATTGTTCAGATTATAAGGTTAGTGTTCCAACTGAATAATGTTCAGATTCGAAGGTTAGTGTTTTAATGGAATATTGTTCAGATTATAAAGTTCATGTTCCAATTGAATTATGTTCAGATTATAAAGTTTGTGTTCCAATTGAATATTGTTTCGATCATAAGGTTTGCGTTTTAATCGAATAATGTTCAGATTATAAGGTTTGTGTTTTAATTGAATATTGTTCAGATTATAAGGTTAGTGTTCCAATTGAATATTGTTCAGATTATAAAGTTAATGTTCCAATTGAATATTGTTCAGATTATAAGGTTAGTGTTTTAATTGAATATTGTTCAGATTATAAGGTTAGTGTTCCAATTGAATATTGTTCAGATTATAAGGTTAGTGTTCCAATTGAATATTGTTCAGATTATAAGGTTCGTGTTCCAATTGAATAATGTTCAGATTATAAGGTTAGTGTTCCAATTGAATAATGTTCAGATTGGAAGGTTAGTGTTTTGATTGAATATTGTTCAGATTATAAGGTTAGTGTTCCAATTGAATAAAGTTCCGATTATCAAGTTTGTGTTCCAATTGAATATTGTTTCGATCATTAGGTTTGTGTTTTAATCGAATAATGTTCAGATGATAAGGTTTGTGTTTTAATTGAATATTGTTCAGATTATAAGGTTAGTGTTCCAATTGAATAATGTTCGTGTTTTAATTGAATAATGTTCAGATGATAAAGTTTGTTTTCAGATTATAAAGTTAGTGTTCCAATTGAATAATGTTCAGATTATAAGGTTAGTGTTCCAATTGAATATTGTTCAGATTATAAGGTTAGTGTTCCAATTGAATATTATTTAGATCATAAGGTTTGTCTTTTAATTGAATATTGTTCAGATTATAAGGTTGGTGTTTCAATTGAATATTGTTCAGACAAGTCTGAAGACAACAATGGTTCACGAGCGGTATTTGACGATGTAGATTGTTTCAGAAGTCAAGGATGAGACAATGTGATAATTTTTGACAAAGTTATAAAAATGATCAACATTATGTGGTACGGGTGACAGGTTATTAGCTGCAAAATGTCGAAAACCTGGTGTCGTTCAACAACTTTCAAAATTTGACCTTTGCATAACCTTTAAAGGTCACAAAACAATGTTGTGGACATTAAAATAAGGAAACAGGATACGTGTTATAGCTCATTGGAGTTAGTTCGTCGAAGAAGGTCAAAAACCCGGTTCGATCCCCACAACTTTGAAAATTTGACCTTTGTGGCCTTTAAAGGTCAAAGGACAAGGATTATGACCTGTGGTGCAAAACTTCCTCTGGAACATTCCAGGAACAATATAACGTCATATAGGCTATATGGCATTTCGCACTCCTCGGATTATCCACACTTTGATGAAATCAGCGTAAAAACAAACTTGAAGGGGGCGCCACGGGCAAGGTGTTCGAGAAAGAGCAAAATGGTTTCCAGACTTTTGGTGGGGAATGACCTCAAGATTATGCATAAAAAATATTGTCATCCGAGCTCTCAAAGTTTGGGCGGTCGTATGATTTTTACGTCAAAATTCGCAATTTTCTGAGTTTTTGACCTTGTGACCTTGACCTTGGGACGAAAATGAAAAATCAGACAACGACAAGTTTTAGATAATTCATTTTGCTATTCAAATACCGAAGAACCCATTCCATTCAGTCAATTCCCGAGGAGAAGATATATTTTTAATCCGACTACCCCCTAAAAAGGCTATTTTTTGGGCGTGGCTCTGCCCACAATTGGCGTAGCATGCCCTCATCCAGGAAAACACAACTCGACATTGATATCGAACACATAACCAAGTTTCATCAAGACCTGATCAAAGTCCACGGAGTTATGCTCTGGACAGACAAACACACAGAGACACACAGACATAACGAATATAGTGGTCACTCTGAATGGCGCTCGTGAACCAATTATAAGGTTAGTGTTCCAATTGAATAATGTTCAGATTATAAGGTTAAGTTTTTTGATTGAATATTGTTCAGATTATCAAGTTAGTGTTCCAAATGAATATTGTTCAGATTATTAGGTTTGTGTTTTAATTCAATAATGTTCAGATTTGTTCCTGGAATGCCCCTTTTCCAACGACTCTCCCCAATCATGCCGAGTATGCCCCTTTCTGACAATGATCCCAAGCCTGCTGTTTGCTTCATGGTTAAGGTGGCTGGCTTCAGATCTTAGGTCTTGAGTTCGAGCCCCTGTCGTGCTGTTGAAATAACACCGGGTGGGGTTGACTCAGCCTGTCATCCTTCTGAGGTCAGCAAAATGAGTCCCAACTTACTGGTGACAGGGGCACTGTATCGGCGGCATACCCACGCTTCCAGGAATGATGCAACCAGCAGCTCCATGCGAAACACCAACTACTCTCCTTGCAGAATCCTATTTCTTAATGATGGGATTTTGATCAATGACCTCTGAACCAATAGTCAGAAGTGTCAACCACTGAGTACATTAGCCTGCTCACAGGTTGTTGATGCTCTTTGTTCTGACTCATCTGCTGCAGTCTGTCACTCATGTGCAAATGTACAACAGCACGTTTAGGTTTACCAAATACAGTTTGAACGGGTGAATAGCAGCCAACACGTGGAGTGTTACGCCACTCCAGCAGTCCGAGACAAAACTCTTCATCGTCAGTGTTACCATTTTTGATTGTCAATTGACGTTTTAATGGCTTTTACCGCCCTCCTGCATGTCGGTTTGATTTTGGCCAATATGGTGATGATGCGTAATGGTTTATATCCCAACGGTCAAGGAATTTGGCAAATTACTGTGAAGCAACTTGTGGACCACCATCAGTGTGTAATCTCGCAGGAACACCAAGGTCTGTGGAGAAACTGTGTAAAGTGTGGATGAGCAAACGTGATGTGGCATGTGTACTTGTCTGGATGGCCTTGTGTATACCTGTTTAACAATCGGAGTACACAAGATAATAAAGCCCAGCATGCGTAAATAAATCAGCGGATGCATCCTCAATCACACACGTTGTGATGTATCCCTCATCAGAGGTTACCTTTGCTATGGTTTACTCTCTTGGAATCTTGTCCACCCTGTGTGTCCCTTGCCTTTCCCTCATTCCTTGCTTTATTGAAGGAAAGATCCCTGCCTTACTACCATATGAAAAAATGCATCACAAACAATGATATCCTCAATGGTACTGTATGTGTTTATTCTCAGACATGTACACTGTAATTAATTTTGAATGCATTTTTTATGCCTTCACTGTCAAAGACGTTGGAAACATTGTTTCGGGTTGTCTGTCCATCTGTCCGTTATCAATTTTTAGCTCACCTGGAACTTGGTTCCAGGGAGCTTATGGGATGGCGTGTCGTCCGTCCGTCCGTCCATAAACACTTGCAACTTCTTCTCTGAAACTACACAAATTCCGATGAAACTTGACCACAACCTTCATCACCCATGATGTACCAAAGTTTGTTCACGACATTAAAAAATTGGGCCCATAACATTGGTTCGTTTGGACGTTTTGCTGATTCCATCCCATGTTGCTTCCTCCTCAGTATCATTATTCTACCAGGTGAGTGTCGGGGTATCACCCTTATTTTTGTTATCGTGATAAGTTGTGAACCACTGAAGGGATTTTGACCAAACTTGGTACAAAGGTTTATTTTTATGCAAAGATGAAATGTTTTGATTTGGAGTTCAAAGGTCATGTGATCTTTCGCCGAAGGTAGCAGATTTCCTTACCACGATAACTTGTGAACTGTTGAAGGGATTATGATGAAACCTGGTTCAGGTAGGTACTGTGATGCGTCGATGAACTGATATGATTTTGGGGTCAAAGGTCAAATATCATGTGATCTCTCAATGAAAGTCGTAGATTTTCTTTACCCTGATAACTTGTGATCTGCTTGGGAGATTTTAAACAAATTTGGCAAAATTATGGAATGTAATACACAGATGAACTGATTAAATTTTGGGTTCAAAAGGTCAAAGACTGAATGTCAAGTGCCCTTTAACTGAAAATCTGTGTTACTGCAAAAACGTATGAATTCCTCAAGAGATTTAAAACATGCTTGACACTCATGGACTGTAATACAAAGATGAACTCATTATATTTCAGATTGAACAGGTCAAAGGTCATGTATCGTTTGAACATCATTTTGTATACCATACCTCATTAGCAGCATTTGCTGATATTGTTGCGGGGCCGGGTATCGGCTGCGAGCATGACCGCAAGATGGAGCCAAAGAGTCGACTCCGCCGATCACCCGGAATTTAGATCGTACTTCTTCGGAAAACTCCGAGAAGTACGGTTCCCTTATCGGACCGTGAAGCGTCAATATTTCTACCACGTGGTGCAGGGTTATTTGCCAATTTTCAAAATACCTGGATATCCATGTGGCGATTTACCGAGTCTCCACACCCTCGACGGCACCCGTACGGAATGAGCCGCCAGCGCACTCGAACCGTGTGACCCGAGCGGACGATCACCAAAGTCCCGTCTGTCCAAATGTCCTCTTACGGCGGTACAACGGCCTTGCTAATTTTCCAACACACAGCACGCTAAGCCAATGGAGGAAGGGACACAAACGAGCTGATACATTTCACAAATGGGGATGTTTATTTACCAATAAGCAGGGAGGGGAACACAGAAGAGCAGACATCTGAATATAGAAGGCACGTATATACAGCAAGGCACTTATACAATTTCCTACTTAACTGACTGGCGCCACAAACACACACACACACACTCAAAATAATCGGACCCAAAGCGTTCTTTATTGAGGCCTGTCTCGGACCTGTCCACCTCTTGTGGGGACGGGACTCAAACCCGCAACCACAACCGTCTGCAGGGCCCTCGTCGACGACCACTCACTGGCCCTGGATGCCAGGTTCGAAACTGCCTGGACTGAAATGCCCTCTCCCACCAGGGATGTCTCACACGGTCCTCCGAACTCGCGAAAGCTGCTGCCACGAGCACACCGTCTCTCCCTCCCCTCGTCCAGACCACCCCCCTTTTTGTGCTCAGGCGAGAGACCTTTTTTTGCCACTCGCCTCCTCATTGGACGGTCCGTTCTCGGACGACTCGTTGCGGCATCCCGATTGGCCGGGGTCGAACACTCTATCTCGCTAATGCGGAGCCAGCCTGAGGTGCTGAGCTTCCTGGTTGGACAAGGGGCCCGCCCCTCCCCTTCTGGGCGGAGTCTCGATCTGAGGTGATGAGGTTCCTGGTTGGACAAGGGGCCCGCTCCTGCCCTTCTGGGCGGAGTCTCGATCTGAGGTGATGAGGTTCCTGGCTGGACAAGGGGCCCGCCCCTGCCCTTCTGGGCGGAGTCTCGATCTGAGGTGATGAGGTTCCTGGTTGGACAAGGGGCACGCCCCTGCCCTTCTGGGCGGAGTCTCGATCTGAGGTGATGAGGTTCCTGGTTGGACAAGGGGCACGCCCCTGCCCTTCTGGGCGGAGTCTCGATCTGAGGTGATGAGGTTCCTGGTTGGACAAGGCGCCCGCCCCTGCCCTTTTGGGCGGAGTCTCGATCTGAGGTGATGGAAATCTCCGCCCCCGTACGTGATCGAACACACGTAGATAATGGCGTCGAGCAGAGCGAGTGGAAGATGATGCTGGTGTTGTTATGAGGGGTGTAAAATTAAAAGAAAACCCTGACTATCAAAGTAACTCACAGCGCAAGTATATTTATTCACCCATTAGACAAGGAAAAGGGAGCTATCTATCCACATTCAGTTATCGAAATAACTGAGCTATAGGAACCTGAATGTTGTGTGCTCATGGCTTCCAGATTCGCAACAATATATCTCCATCTCTCTCTCTATCTATCAACAGTTATCTTTAATTATTTTTTTTGGATGCCAAATCTCGACTCATGTGATATCTAATGCACAGAAACGT
>BROF01005383.1:15401-25490 GCA_024346535.1 Eptatretus burgeri | reverse complement strand
ACTGGACGGCACTGTAAATGTCCCTTTTGTACTGGACGGCACTGTAAATGTCCCTTTTGTACTGGACGGCACTGTAAATGTCCCTTTTGTACTGTACGTCACTGTAAATGTCCCTTTTGTACTGTACGTCACTGTAAATGTCCCTTTTGTACTGTACGTCACTGTAAATGTCCCTTTTGTACTGTACGTCACTGTAAATGTCCCTTTTGTACTGTATGTCTGTAAATGTCCCTTTTGTACTGTATATCACTGTAAATGTCCCTTTTGTACTGTATATCACTGTAAATGTCCCTTTTGTACTGTATATCACTGTAAATGTCCCTTTTGTACTGTATATCACTGTCTATGTCCCTTTTGTTTGTTGTTGGTGATGGAACACCCCTCTGGAATGCGCACGCGGTGGACATGTTCTGATGTGTTGGCATTCATTCACCTGTGTCATGCCAGCTTGTGCGGCGATAAAACTGCACAAACAGACAATTCCATGAATGTGGAAAGACATTCCATCTGCAAGTCCTTATTTCTGTTGAAAATAGTGTAATATTGTTGCGGGGCTGGCGCGTCGGCCGCGAGCACAACCCCCAGACGGATCCGCAAGTCGGCTCAACCGATTGCCCGGAATGTATAGGTCGTACTTTTCAGAAAAGTACGGGTCCCTTTCGGACCGAACTTGCCAACAGACCACCCGCGTGGAAGAGGGTGAATAGCCAAATTTCGATATACCTAAGTATCCATGCTGGAAATCTACCAGGGAAATTCACCCTCGGCTGACTTTGTCCGAATCGAGTCGCTATCGCCGACTCGGATCCGGCGTAACCGAGCGGAATTACCAAAGTCGGGCCGGACCAAATGAACAATTTACCAACACTAATCCTCAAACGCGTCATGTCGAGCCAATAAAAGAAACACAAAACGAGCTGATGCATTCAACAATGGGGATATTTATTAACAATAATGGGAGAAATTAGGGGAGCACGTAAGAGGCAGAATTAAACCGAATAAAGCAAGGCAAATAATATACAGGCAAAAATACTTGTGCAGTTCGCTACTTAACAGACGGGCCCACTGACACGCACGCACGCACGCACGCACGCACGCACGCACGCACGCACACACACACACACACACGAAAAGTTGTGGCTGGAGCCTTTATTCAGCTCAGAGGACAGGGGAGCTGAGGACCAGGATGGTTGGCTACCTCACCGCGAACGTGTGACTGGACGATCCTGCCTTCCAGGAGCTCCATTCGCCCGGGACTCGCGCGGCACAACCGCAGCCAGCCGAGGTGAACCGAAGTGATCGCCCAGGTTCGCGATTATGCGGAGGAGGAGAAGATGATGACAATGGGAGCGCGCCTCCTTTCCTCTTGGCTGGCTGGCTCCCTCCGGAACTCGTGCACGACCACCTTGCCAGGACCAGAGCGACCACAGCACGCACCTCTCGCCAGAACGGGAATGACGACCACGCACAGACCGCGCCAGACCCAGAACAGAACGCGCGTGAACCGCGCCTATTATTATACCCCCCCCCCGCTTCGAAGGGGGGGCACCTCCTCACAACTCCGCCCTCTCCACCCGGACGACCTTCTGTGCATGCACCCTCGTCATCCCTCCCATTGGCCAAAAGGGGCGGCAAACCCCCTGATTAGTCACGTGGCGTGGTGACATCACTTGGACCCGCCCCTGGCACAGGAAGCTGAGCAACATGTCTCTGCAGGGCTCCGCCCACCCCTGACGTCGACCAGAGCGAGGTGAAGGAAGCGGGGCGAGGGCGATGCGGTGAGGTCGGTGGTGGAAAAATAAACCAAAAGCAAACCTGACTATTAAAATAACTTCACAGCGCAGGAACATTTATTTACCCATTAGACTAGGGGAGGGAGCTATCTATAAAACGCATACTTACCGAGATAACTGAGCTGAAGAACCTGAATGTTGAGTGCGATAGCTTTCCAAACTCGGAACAATACAAGGTTTAAAAAAAATATATTAATAATGGAATTTTGCCATGTCCATGGTGTGTGTTTGTTTGTTTGACCTTCTCGCACTCAAACAGATGGTTGTAAACAGAACCCAAATCATCATTTATAAAGTTGCCTCAAGCTTTTCCCCTGCAAGTGATCATCCTTCTTTCTCGTTGAGTTGAGTTTTAGACTTACTTATTTTATGATGTGATCCACAAAAAACTGTTTCTGTTGAAATATTTAACGAGGAAATTTTATTTGGATACATGTATAATATTGTTACGATTGTGGAAATTCACAGAGCACCATATAGGTCCTTCGATCAGTTATGTCGATAAGTTTGTGTTCAGATAGATTTCCCCACCGATGTTTAAAGGGATTTATTCGTGTAACCGGGCTGTGATTTTTGAAGTAGCCGTTTTTCTTTTGCTATCGTTATTTTGGACCAACCGCATTTCAAACACCACAACCGCCTTCTCCACAACACCGACCACAACCACCTTCTCCACAATCGCCAACATCCCCACAGACAACGAACAACCACTTTCTCCACAGCTGCCTTCACAACAACCACTTTCTCCACAACCGCCGTAGCTGTGTTGGGGACCGTGCCGGATTTGCACAGCAGCGCGCGCGAGGTCCATGCTGTGCTACGCAGGAGGCTGCCGCGTGCGCGCGTGCGCGCCTGCGCGAGTGAAATCCGGTCCGTAAACACACGCGGTGGATGTTAGCCGATCCTGCGGACGGACAGAAGCTTGGCTGGATAGACTAATTTGGAACGGATGGGTTCTCCAGGCGAGCTTGTGTGTCAAGCTCTAATGAGCAGAGCACATGTGCTCGCGTGGGGAACCCCTCGAAAAGCGAGGTTTGCTTTGAATGCGCAGAGTGACGTCGTGGCTGTATGGTTGGAACCCGGCAGGAGGGAAATCCCTGCCGGATGTTACCGTCCGAGAAGGGACGAGGTGCTCGAAGCGCGAACAGCTGCCATGACGTCACGGGGAAAGAGCGCAGGTTGCGAGTTGCTGCGCTGGTGTGCGCATAAGGAAAAAACAAACAAAAGCAAGCCTCGCCGTTTCGAGTAAATAGGATTCCCAGGCAAGGGGTGGAGACCCCCCCCCCTCTGCCTGGGGCACAGGATGGAACTAGTCAGGGGGAAGGGTTAGCTTAGTTAAACCGGGTCCATGGGGCAGGGATAAGTCCTCGTGGAGCCCGTGGAATGGATAAGGTAGTGATTCAGATTAGATTTAGGATTGGAAATGGGAAATGATTTTTTGGAAGACAAAGAAAGACTTTGAATGTGAAGTGGGGACATAGCTTAGCTACGTAGAGTTAAATGGAATGTGCTATAGTGTAAGGGATGACGAGGGACCATGAGTTAGTTATGGGATTTAGTGAGAAGAATGGCAGTGATCAGCGATGTGTGAAGAGGAGTGAAATGGAAACATGTTGAATGAGTGAGGCCAGCGAGCCTGTGTGTATGGAATGAATGTGGAATGCATGGTGCGATGAGTGATTGGGGGGAGGAGTGACTCCCACCCAAGGGACCCCGGGGTCAGAATAATGTCAGATAGTGGGTTCGTCAAATTGACAAAATGGAGGTCGTTTTGCTGTTGGTGGGAATGTAGGCTCGAAACCCGTTTGGAGGGGTGCAGGAGCCCTGTTGACGGGCTGGAAGCGTGGCTGCGAATGGTGAGTATCGCTTAATGGGTACCCCGAGATAGTCGGCCGCGGTAGGCCAAGGGTCCATGGGGGGCCAGGATAGTGTAGTGGGCCCGCATGATGCAGGGCCTGGGGTGCCGTTGGCCACATGGGCAGTGCATTGGGCACGGGCACCCAGGGAAGGGGCCCGGGGCGCCAGCCTGCCACGTGAGCATCGAGGGGGAGTGGCCAGAGAGGGCAACCCCCCCCCCCCCCAAAATTTTAGGGAGCTGGTAGGCTCGGAGACAGTTGCAGGGCCTGGGGGTGCCATAGTTTGAGAATCGGCAGAGGCGAGTTCCTGCTAAGGGAGCCATGTGTCCCAGCCACGAAACCGTGCGAGGGCATGAGGGAAAATTGGAGGGCAAGGCCCAAAATTGTGAGGACACCAATACAGGCGACGGGAATCTTGGTTGTAAGAACCAATAGATTAAGCGAGAGGTGCTTTTGGAACGCCCCGTGGTAGTTTAAGATTAATAAACGTTAGGGTAGATTAGGAAGTGTACCCCTCCGCACCATCCATCCCTTCGCTCTCGTTGTGGACCGCTGGACCCACCTTGGATAAAAAGATCGCTGAGATCTGAGGAGGCCATTCTGAGGCTTAGATTGGGCCTCGACACAGGACACCAGCTCTCCCTTATTGCCCTCCAGGAAGGGAACGTAGGGGTTGGGAGTAGGCTTGGACAGGATAGGTAAGCCGGCAGAGACTATAAAGGGGATTAGGGAGACGAATTATAAAGGGGGAAATGAAAATAAAATAAAACAAAAAAAAATAAGATGGGGCTAAATTATTTGTGTTATGCAAATTAAGGGGTGGGTATGGACAGAGATAGGCAAAGGCAATAGGTTGGGAGGGAGACAGTAGGGTAGGTCCGAGCCCACCTTCCGAGTGACCAGCACCACCACACTCCCTCCACGAACCTCCAGAACAAGGCCTGTGCTGGCCAGCTTCACCTGCCGGCCTGTTTTTGCTACAAGGCCTGTGCGGCCAGCTTCACCTGCCGGCCTGTTTTTGCTACAAGGCCTGTGCCGGCCAGCTTCACCTGCCGGCCTGTTTTTGCTACAACGGCCTGTGCCAGCCTTGCCATGCCTTGTCTGCCTGCCTTTGCCTTGACCCCATGCCTGCTAGCCCTTGTTTGCATTTGCCCCATTCCATCCATCACCATGTGCGCCAGGATCACCGCGGAAGCTGCAGCGACTGCCCTGTAGGCAGCCGCACCATGGGACTGCATTGAGCAGCCCGTGCACCGCTCATTTTTGTTTGCTTGCCCCAGTACCATTCATTGTTCTGCAGGGACTGCCTTGCAGGCAGCCGCACACGGGGACTGCATTGGTGCAGCCCGTGCACCGTTTATGTTCAATGCGCTCATTTCAGGGGGCAGGCCTAAGACTGCATTGAAAACCGGCCACATACCCCGTTTAAACCTGCATTTGTTTCATGAGCCAGAGACTGCATTTGAGCAGCCTGGCTCCCTGCTTCTCTTTCCCACAGACTCCATCAGTCCTGGGCCATGGTTTTGTGTAAATTTGTAAGTTAAGTTAAAATTGTACATGGTTTGCTCCCCCCTGCATGTGTGTCTTCGCGCCGGCAATTTAATTAAGTCGCCTGCATGAGTGGGTTTGTTTAGTTAGTTACCCAGCCCGTAGGTTATTTATTTTTGGGACACGAATACACTAAATGTCGCACTCAGGGATCCGAAGATAAATCGTACTCGGGGAAACTTACACACGAAGGCACACGAAAATTCGACGACTCGGGACGAGTCTGTAAAAAGGGGAGGGGCTCGTGTTACAGTTGTGGAAATTCACAGAGCACCATATAGGTCCTTCGATCAGTTGTGTCGATGAGTCTGTGTTCAGATAGATTTCCCCACCGATGTTTAAAGGGCTGTGATCTTTGAGGTAGCCGTTTTTCTTTTGCTATCGTTATTTTGGACCAACTGCATTTCAACCACCACAACGCTGACCACAACCACCTTCTCCACAATCACCAACATCCCCACAGACAACGAACAACCACCTTCTCCACAACCGCCTTCACACAACCACCTTCTCCACAACGCCAACCACAACCACCTTCTCCACAACGCCAACCACAGCCACCATTTCCGAAACCACATCTCCCCCAATAACCAACATCGCTTCACCTTCAACTCCGCAAACGCCGCCATCTTTGCGCCGGCCACGGTGAGATCGCTGCAAACAGACGCGAGGGTTTCCTCGTTGTGCAGGGACGGTGATTTCACCCACGTCCGCTCTCCTTTGTTGTCACCAGCATCGATGATCTCAACCATGTCCGCTCGCTCCGAGCTTCGCCTCGAGATCGGATCAGGAGATCGAAGGGGGCGGAGCCAGCGGTGGGTCAGAGGTGCGGGATCAGAGATCAAACCTCGCCTCACGGATCCCATATAGCAGAGCGCCAAGGCAGTCAGTCGGTCTGGGCTTTGAGTGGTGTGAAGAGCAAGGTTCGAGTCCAGTGGAGGTCTGGGTTTGCCGAGGAGATGGGAGCTGGGAGCGCAGCCAAGCCTGCCGTGCTGTGCAGAACAGCGCGTTCGTGTGCGGGATGTGGGGAGAGCCGGAGAGAGGTCGCCAGCCAGCACCGAACGGTCTGAGGTGATCGGGCTTCGGGACAGTCTGAGCGGCACTGAGGGACGGACGAGCCTGGGCCGAACCGCGATCACGCCAGCTGCCATGAGGACGGGACGTCGCGGGTCGCCCCAGCGAGGCAACACGAAGGTGAAGGTAACCAGCGCGGCCTCTCGGAGCTCCTTCGGTCTCCCAAGCTCTGAGAGACATTAAAGGCTTACGAGCCCGGGCCTTTTCTTTCTGGGGTTTTTGAATGAACGTTGTGGCGCCATGTCCTTAGGTAGAACTGATGTTAAGTACAAGTGACTGTACATAATAAATATACGGTTGTAGTCTTTGTCTTGCTAGTGTCTCGTCCCTACCCACATTCATTGCATGCTCGTATATCCCTGCATTGCTGCTTTGATCGTCGATGTGTGCAAATAAATGTGCTTGTGTGAATGTCGACCCGTTCATCGCGTCCTTTTTCTTCATTGAACTGCCGTATTGAGTTCGGAGTAATAGCTGGCTTTTTAATAGCCGATAAAGCGATCGGTTCCAATGGGGCTGCGCGATAATACCCCGCTCGGTTATCCCAAAACGAAGCGAGCTGCTTAAGCGGCTCGTTTCAAGCGGGCCCCGTTGAAACGAGCTGCTTAAGCGGCTCGT
Organism: Eptatretus burgeri; assembly: GCA_024346535.1. NCBI lineage: Eukaryota > Metazoa > Chordata > Myxini > Myxiniformes > Myxinidae > Eptatretus > Eptatretus burgeri. The sequence continues at coordinate 18,601 of BROF01005383.1, read as the reverse complement.
TTCAAGTGGGCCCCGTTGAAGTACAGTCTCTTGGTAGTCTGCCCGCGCGATTAATTAGGTATTTCGACGATTGACCCTGTTGCGCGCGGGTCGAGTGTTGACTAGGCTGTGGTGTGCATTAAAAACACACCCGTAGCTGGGTTCCGGCGTTTGATCCGGAAAGCTGCGACTGGATTGTCCGTTTAGTGGGCAAGAGCGGCCGCCATTGGCGAGAAGCGGTCGTCCGCACGCCCGCGGGCAGAAATCTACAACAATATATTAGACAAAATAAACTCTACATTGGAACGTCTGGCTGATTTCCTCTTGTGTACCGTGATCAGTAAAATATTCTTAATTGAAATTTATGCCTTCGCTCTATTTTATTACAATTTCAGGCTTCTTTTTTGAAACAAATAATCTTTTTCGAGACTGGAAACCATTCATGTCTGTCTGTTGAAAAAAAAAAAAGTGACACTACGTACGTGCGTCTTGAAAACGTACTCTCGGAATGAACCTTTTAAACCTTTTTCGACTCTTACAACCCTTTGGACCGCATAGATGCTTCAAACCTTGAGACCCCTTATAACTCTTAACCCTTTGGACCCCGATAGATCCTTTTAAACCCCTTTAGACCCGAACTACCATTGGAACATGCACCCTTGAGACACTTTCAACCCTTTGGACTTCAACACTCTTTAGATACCTTCGACCATGTAGACCGTTAAACCCCCTTTAAACACACACCTCACAAACATCATATTAGTCTCCTTGCAATATACAGATGAGACTTTTTTTTCCAGCAAGTGAGGTACGTACTCTCGCCACCCAGAGGGTGGATACTCTGCTTGTTTCCTTTAAGTTGAAGCAACAACATTGACTGACATGCCCAAATTATATTAATTAACCAGTTTGAAGCTATAGATGGGGCTGTTTGAGAGATAATATTAACAAAGGGAATCTCTGGCAGAAATCCAACATCTGCATATTAAAGAAAAAATACTGTTATGATTGTGAAGGTAGATGGAAGAATCGAAGAGAGAGTACAGCATTGTGTAGAGTTGTGTGGTCCATAGACGAGTAGAAGCATCTCGATGTGAGTATGGAACCTGTGAGCTTGTGTTACGTGTCACCACACGAAGGGTGGTGCGGCGTTCATTAGCCAAGGGAGTTGGAATAAGTTCCCCAGTATGTGATTGCCCTCTGTGATTGTTTTTTTTATTTTTTTTTGCCCCCATGTTTTTATATTTCAAGATCGGCAATAAATGTAGGGAACGCGTCCCTGAAACCACAACAAACGGGCTGAAAGCCCCACCTTCAAAGGTTGCCAACAAGCGAAGTCACTCACCCGAAGGACGATTGATGGGTCTGACTTCAGAAGCTGGCCGAGCAGGCAGAAGCCCCGCCATCCCGGGTTTTGTGGGAGCAGGGCACGCCCCGGAGGGAGAGGATAAAATAAGACGGTGATGAAAGGGAGCTTGCACATTTTTGAGAAGCGAAAGAAAGGGAGCGCACAGGAGTGGTTGCGCATTTTCGGATGAGGGAGTTGGCTTGGCATTCTGGGAGAGCCGTGATCAGAGAGTGGAGGCACAAGGTGCGTTGCTTTTGAGACTCGAGAGCGGAGGTTGAGCGCACACCAAAGAGGATGACATGGTCATTGAATCTGTGTTGAGGTGGTTTGGCTCGCATGGTGAAGTAAGACGCTGGCCTTTTGCTTCTGGTCGGCTCGATGAGGACGATCGGAGCACCCGAAGCCGTTACACTGTGGCTTTGAGCCTTTGGGTGGAGTGCCGCTCGCGGATTGCCTGGCGTGCATCTGTTCCACTACGAGAGAAGCGCCTCAATTCCAGTCCCACAAGGATCAGCTCTGGGCCAAGCTAAGTGTAAGAGTGGTTGAAAGGAGGGTTTTTCTTTTCATTTTGTCACCCTTTGTATATGAATCCTGTGTGCGTGGCCTTGACTGTAGGATTTATTTATTTCATATCATTAACATTTGCTTTTGAATTATTGTCCTTTGTGAATATTTGTTTTATTTTTCATGAAATGTATTCCTTTTAAGACGCTGTAGCCCTGTGCTGTGCTCCTCCTGGATGGTTCGCCTCTCCGCCATTACACCCCGTTGACACGTGTGCATTCATCTCCAAGTCTCGGTTGTAGCCTTCAAGGGAGAAGCTTTGCCATCCGTCCAGGTGCGGTTTTAACCCCCTGGACACTATAATACTTTTTGAATAGATAATGTAACAAAGTCCATCCATCCATCGGGACCATACACTGTGCAGAGCGTTGGTGCCGCCTAAGCAGTCTCCTTGGCTATTGGGCACAATCCTGGACGGGTCGCCACTCCGACGCAGGATACCAGCATGCTGGCACTCATTTTGCCGACCTCGGAAGGATGGCAGGCCGAGTTGTAACCCCACCTGGTATTAATAATTCAATAGATGAGCGGGATTTGAACTCAGGACCCGAGGATCCCAAGCCCGCCACCCTAACCATTAAGCCAACACCAGGCATAGCAATCTATCTCGAATTCCAGCAATCTGTGTGTGTCTGTGACCGCTGTTTCTCGATAACCACTGGTCCGATCTAATTGAAACTTGCCAGGTATATTGCTGGGGACCTGAGTATGTGCCTTTTCAAGGTTTGCTATTAATCGGGCAGGTGGTTCCCAAGTTCTGGCCATTTATTTACTAAACCAATGACAGGACACGTTGCTGCGTCGGCGTGGCCGTTGGGGAAGAGATCCTCGGTTACCAATGACCGGACACGTTGCTGCGAAGGCATGGCCGTTGGGGAAGAGATCCTCAGTTACCAATGACAGGACACGTTGCTTGGTGTTTTGCACCCACAGTATGCATCTTCTATCTATAATTCCAGCAATCTCTGTTTGTTTGCCTTTTCAAGGTTTGAAATTAATTGGACAAGTGGTTCCCAAGTTATGGCCAAGTTCGAGCGCGTTCCCCATTACCAGTTACAACGTACGGACTTAAGGATAGTGATGACTTCATGTATTCGAATAATTTCTCGATTTCTCATGCGCATTTATAGATGAACACAATGCCCCAATCCAGTCGTCGTTTACAAGAGCGAAGGAACGGCATGTGTGGTTGTTTGAAAGTTTTTATTTTTGTTTTTTTTTTTGCACGTACGGCCACGCGAGAGTGAAGGAACGGCCTGTGTGGTTGTTTCTGGCACGCGGTTTGAATTTTTTTTCCACGCACATACGG
>BROF01005383.1:0-15232 GCA_024346535.1 Eptatretus burgeri | reverse complement strand
TGATCGCAAATATTTTTTGGGTGTGTAATCCTGGGACCCCTTGGAGTAAAGTAGGCATAAATATAATAACATGACCCCCTTGACGGCTCCCGTAGGGAGCGGGTGCTTCTGGTAGCTTTAATTTGCACTCCAAGTCAAAAAATTGGTTTTTTGGGGGTTTTTTTTGGCAAGTTCCAAAGAACAATTGCAGGGGTTGATGAAAGATTTGAGAGAAATACAAAATGACCCCAATAATGAATGCACGCACTCGATATATGAACGGGCATACGACGTTGTTGAAACAAAACTAACTGAAAACAGAGTTTTTCTCCAAATGCACCATGTGCACGTATGTGCATGTTCCTTTTGCGAGATTTAAAATGGCCACGTGACTGCTTCACAGTTGTGTGCATGTGAACGCGCCGACCCTCTATCCAGTCAGTATAATCGAGATCAGTGCTGAGGATACTCAGTTGCAAGGGCAGGGATTTGTAATTGGTTCGTGGAGCCTCCGATAGCTCCCCTACTCTTTTATGACAGGATGACAGTTTATAGCTTTGTCAAGATTCAAACCCAATCAAGAAGCACTCATTTGCTTATACATTTGTAGTATACGTAGTATTTTTTTTTTCAAACATCCTTCATATGAAACCCTTTCATTGCTGAATGAAATTTCATTTTATTTGAGTTGTGCAGGAACTATCGAAGAAGTCCAACCAGCTTCATCCTCAAGTATGACCTTAAGTGAAGGCATTCCAAATGAAGATGTTGCTCATGAGGACGATGCCAAAAAGAGTATGTTTATATGGATGCTCACTAAATTATCTTCCTTTACATATTTTAATCGGCTCTGTCTGTCTGTCTGTCTGGCATGCTATCTCCTCAAAAACAGTTGTGCAGAAATTCACCAAAGTTGGTAGTTATCACATCCACATAGCAAACTAGAAGGGCACGCGGGAGAGTGCATACCTCCGCCGGGTAATGCCTGATCCACGAGAACATATCGGGCCGATTACATTTTTGAGATGTCATGCTGTGTATCGTTTGTGGCCCTATATCTCAATGGTGAAGAATTGCTTCAAAAAAAATTCTTGTCGTCGGATCTGGATCTTCACCAAAATCGAATCGGTTCGTCCTTATCACACACCAAACCTGTCCACAAAATTTCATCCGCATTCGTGCATAACTTTTTTTGAGATATCCTGCACACAAACAGACAAACTGAGGGGTGAAAACATAACGTCCTTCACCTTCTGTGGCAGAGGTACAAAGTGTGAGAGCAGTTTCATTTTTGGCCCCCACTCCCTGGTCCCTGGGTGGGGTCAAATTCCGAAAAAAGCAATTGCGGGCACATTTTTAAAGGATTTATAATGAAACTTCTCGCATGCAATCAACATTGGGGGGCACGTGAAGAATGGAATGATTTTTTTTTTTATTTTTGGGGATTTGACCCTGAGTTATTTCTCCAGGAGCGACCGAGGGTCAAAAAAATTTTTCCTCCTTTATTACTTCCACCACTGAAAGTAAAGGTGGTTATGTTTTCACCCCTTTCTGCCTGTTTGTCTGTGTGCAGGATATCTCAAAAAGTTGTGGACAGGTTGGGTGTGTGACGAGGAAGAATTGATTCAATTTTGGTGAAGATCCGAATCCAGATCTGGATATGAGAATTATTTAATTTTCAAAGTCATTCTTCACTATTGAGAGATGGTGCCAAAAACGATGTAGTACTGTATAGCATGATATTTCAAAAATGTAATGGGCCCGGTATGTTCTCGTGGATCTCGTGGATCAGGCATTACGTGGCGGAGGTATGCGCTCCACCGAGTGCCCTTCTCGTTTGCTATTGGGTCATTCCTGGTGAAACGTTTTGCCATCTTTCGACATCGCTTCTTGTGAGGATTGGCAATGACTCGCCATCAATTTCGCTCGTTTTAATAATTGCAATTTGTGTGTTTTCTTGTCTTGATTCTCAGACTGGAGTAACGCGGAGGTGAAAGCCCTCATTCACCTTTATGAAGAGAACAAGGCCTCCTTTGAAAACAACTTCATTAGGAGGAAGGATATATGGCAGAAAATTACCAAGAAGCTCAACAACGAGGGTGGCACAACCTTCAGTGTTGAGGAGGTGGACAAGAAATGGAGAAATTTAAAGGATAGGTAATGTTTCTGGGATTTTCTAACTTGGAGGACATTGCAAGGCTACTACTACTCACCCACATGCCCAGATAAAGGGTGTAGCGACCTCCCTGGGGGTTGACCTTTTTGGGACTTGAGCTGAGGACAGGAATTTTGGAATTGTTTTTTTTTTTTTTTTTTCGACCATGGTGCCCGTGATTGCTCCCCTACTCTTCGTGAATGACACTATGGGATCTTTAACGTCCACCAACTAATGTCGGCAGACGGGCCGCCCAGTTTAACGTACATCCGACGGACGGCACACGCAATGATTATAACAGTCTGTGAAACACTGGGATAACAGTTTATATCTGTCGGGATTCGAAACTCAGCTGGAGAGCATGGAGGCGAGTACGTGCGTAAATGCAAGGGAACATAAGAAATCGGTTTTTTTTTTTTGCGCGACTTATTATTATTTTTTTGTTTGTTTATTGGTTGTTTTTTTTTTTGCCTAATTTCTGCTTCCATTAAACATTGCACCCAAATGTGCACAACAATGCTGGCCCTTTTACTCCGTGTGAGCTAAGTGAAAAGCAATTGAGTTTGTCTGTCCAAAAATGTCTCTTTATGATCGAGGAACAACTACCATCTCAAGTATGTTATATTTTGAACATAAATCAGAAAACGAACCTGTGGTTCAGCAGGACTTCGGTTCTGACTGCATCCCGATTACGCCTGCACAGAGAGGAGTGAGGCTATTCTTTTTCACGTTGTCTGCCTGTCGATCAAAATCGAAAATCATTCTAAACAGGAAACTTACTATTTTTAAGGACGTAATAAAGGATGCAAACAACAGGCACGAAGAACTATTATAACTTGTTATTGTTGTATAGCCCTGGACAGTTCTCTCGAACAAGCCCGCGGCATTGAGACAGCCGATCAATCTCCTCGGATCGACCCAGATATCCCCCACATCCTGGATGGTGTAGCCCTGCCTTCGTGAAGTCAGGGCCACAACAGAGTTCAACAAGAGGGAATGGGCGGTCCATGGGGAAGATTTGGCCTCCGACTTGTGGTGGGGGGGGGGGAGGACGTACAATCGCTGCAAAGAGGCGGAATGTAATGTATCAAATAATGTGGTGTAAAGGACACTGCATCAACAGCGGTAACCTTTATTATCCCCTATTGGACATTATCCAAAACGGGGGGATTGTGTATTTGGTCTCAATTTTCGTGTCCGTGCGTGCATGCATCCGCAACTATATCTCGGACATATGTGGACCAATTTTATTCGTACTTGGAACAAAGACGACAGATGATGGTATACGTATGCACATCAGTTTGTTTCGCGATTGGATCAAAGATGGCCCGCTGGCGGCCATTTTAGTTGTCAAAAAAACCCCCCCGATGTTGAACATGTCCTCGATCATTTCTCGGACATGCGTTTACCGATCTTGTTCAAACTTGGCACAAGCGCAGTACATGATTGCATACATTTACACCTCACTTTATTTTGCGATCTGATCAAAGATGGCCGACTGGTAGACTGGCGGCCATTTTAGTTGTAAATAAATATGTTCTCGCCCTTTAACGCTGTAGAGCAAAATTCCGAAAACAATGTGGGTCATGACGTTTTGTGTTTTGTTTTTTTTTCCTTGTTTTATTTCAAATTAATTATATCTTTGAACAATGTATTATACAAATTGCCTTATTGGCACGTTCACAATCCTTGCGTTTAGTCGTACTTGTACAAAATATTACGACATTCTCCGTCGTCGCAACAAATCAAATTTTCCGTTCGCAGATCCCGGCCATGTCCTTGTTTCTCAAGACTGCACGGGGCATGGTGTTCGATGAAAACTCGAGTTGATTTTTGTTTCTAAAGCTTGGAATTTGAGGATGTAATAGGTTATATAGATATCTGTCAATGCCTTGGAAGTTTGAGTGATTTTGTGATGCACGATTTATTTTTGACAGGTCACAATTCTATGTGTATTACCTGCAGTGTGATCGTGTCACAGAAGATGACAAAAGTTGGATAGGTTAATTGTGTACAGGGATGCACAGAGATGAGAAGTGACAAAGGATAACAAGGAAATTTTATACAGGAGGAGGCCATTTGGCCCATCATGCCTGTGCCATGCCAATACCAGATTTAATAAATCCGTTGATACCCATTCCCTTCATGTGCAGCCTTTTGGCTGCTACACTGGGACTCATTTCACCGACCTCGGAAGGATGACAGGCTGAGTCAACCCCCCTGGTGTTAATTCAGCCGAAAACGGGGCTTGAACTCAGAATCCTAGGATCCCAAGCCACCACCGTAACCACGAATCCAACACCAGGTTAAAGTAATGGGTTTTTTTGTATCTTTATTGTGATGGTAAAACAAAAGTACGTAATACCAAATGATGTCTGTCTCTGTCTCTCCTTCAAATGCTCAGTCACAGTTTTGATGGCATCATATGATTACACATGGGCAAAATCAAATGTCTTTCCAAAAATCCATAACACTCATTCACCATCACAGTACAATCAGAAACCTGTGTTTAACCACTCATAACTTCAGTCTCGTTATTCTCCAGATACAAGCGGAATGTCGAAATGAAAAAGCAGACCGGCAAGGGTAAGAGTAAGTGGCAATTCTTCGATCTTATGGGTCAGATGCTGCAAAAGGACCCCGCCGTTAACCCTCCACGCATCGCACGAGCAAGGTGCTCTCACACGGTGGAGACCGCAGAAGCGGCAACACTGACTGAAGGTTCACAGGAACAGAAGGTGTTCCCTCCTGTCCCATCGACTTCACCTCCACCGGCAGCGCCGGCTTCTTCGAAAAAAAGGTCGAGATCAAATGATGATGATGATGCACCCCAGTGGGTCATCTGTTTAATGGAAGGGGCCGAAGCACGGAACAAGAAGGCCAGAAAGTTGTTAAAGAAGGTTTATAAAGAAGAAAAAAGAAGAAACGATTTATTTGAGAGATTTCTCGACATGAAATGCTCTTCGGACAATGACAATAACACTTGAAGTGTATTTGTTCAAATTTGATTAATTTTTTTTGTTTTTTTTATATTTTTTTAAATATATTTTTGGCCCCAAATGTGCTTTTCCTTCTAAAGGCTGTAATAAAATGTTGATGTGACACATTTATATTTGAAATGTTGTGGTTTGCTGGTAATAATTTTTTTTTGTAACAGGATAATCGAGAGATACGCACATGCCTCTAAGCTGTCTTCTCGCTTCGGATGGATTCCTGACCCAGCAATCAACTGTTAGTGTTTCATCAATGTGTGTGTGTGTGTGCTGTCCCGCGGATGGACGTTAAACAGGTGTCCTGTTTGTCAACATTCGTTGGTTGGTGTTAAAAATCCGATGGCGTCCTTCGCGAAGAGTAGACGGACTATCGCTGGCACCACGGCTAAATTCCTGCTCCGACGAGTCAAACTGGTGGGATAATGGTGGCTGTTAAAGAAAAAGATGCGATCACAATACATTCGTGAGACAAAGCATGTTCTCAACCAAATAGGTCGGAGTATTAAGTTTCCTGAATGTCGTCACGTTGTTTTTTCACTTGCTCGAATTTGGTGCAGCTGATTCGAGGAGATAAATCAAAGTTTTCCAACTTGCAGAGAGAATCCTAAATTATAACTTTTTTTTTTAATGCGTGGGGTGAGCCAATTTCATCGTGCACCACCAGGGACGTAATTCTTTAACTAAAACCCTTTTTAAGTGTTTTTTTTCTTCTTTTTATACGTGTGACTTCATTTTAAAGAGGCTTGTCATCCAATTTTTCCATGCCATTACAATCGATGAAATGTTTCCCCCAGAAGCATAACCACTTCCTCCCCTGGCCTTCCACCCTCCACCCAGACAACCGCCGATGAAAATACTCTAATACTTGTGGGTTTTTTTGTACGAGCACGCCAGAATGCCTGACGGGGGTCACACGGACCTGCTGTTCGACCTCTGAATGTGAAGCTGTCATCCACGGATAACTCCGCAGCTCTACAGGTTGCTAAGCAGCCCCGGATGCTGGTTAGCGTAATTAAATCTAACAGGGTCCCACGCCCAGTGTCGCGTTACCTAATTCTATGATGTAATTATTTTAATTAGGGCCCCTCGCTCACAACCTCCACCCGTTTACCTATTTCCTCTTAGCACGACCCCAACATGACACATCCTGTGCGTCATGCCATGCTTCCAAGCATGGCCATCCCTACACGCCTGACGGTCTGGTGCGCACACTAACCCGGGTCCCCACGTGACCCCTACCTGCAGTCTCGGTGTTCCCTGGTAATCTGCCAATTGGCTCGAGACGCACCGCGGATACATTTTTCTCACTTTCCGCACCTTTTCTCCAAAGTTGTATCAGGATACCCCACCTCCCAAATCTCCCTTCACCGTTCCGTCCCTCTGTGGAGGGCCGACTGACTGGCAGCGTTTTGTTTTCAACTGCCGGGTCGAGTATTGAACCCGACGGGAGCATTTAAAATCCCCGCTATCTAATTGCATGTGCAGCGACCTTTGCGCCTCCCCTCCGGTCGGCTCACCCCGAACCGCACACAAATCGATAACATTGTAAAGGGTGGGGGGGGGCAGAACAGAGGACCGAACAAAAGGACAAAGAGAAAACAGGAGGGCCTTTCCGTTGGCGGGGGTGGGTTACATTCTTGAAAATTTCCGTGAACCGCAAATCCACAAACTTAGGGGGGTAATGGGGGAAAATAGGATTTGGGACTTCAACTTGAAAATTTGGCCAGACTGTTGTCTTAATCAACATGTTTGTGCATTTTATTTGTGTTATTTCTTTTCATGAATAAAAGTGATCTATATCTATATACATGTACAAAAAGATAAAGGGGTTTCTGTGTGTTGGTTGTAATCTAAGCTGTCAGGGCTAATACCCCCCAAATCACGACTATCAAACCTATATTCATGTGCGGAGTCTGTTTGTTTTAGGCAGGTTTACTCGAGGATATCTCTGAGGAAGCGTCTGTTTAGGGCCTTTGAAAACGTTAACGTGAGACGTTTGATGGTAATCATGTGAGCCGGAAGTGCTTTGATGTTGACCCGTGAAGAAAATTATTCAGGGAAAGGTAAACGTTCGATCCAATTTGTCTTGAGTGTCCGATGCGATCGAACGTTGTCCATTGGTGAGTCCGTAAACACTTCAATCAGTATCGCTTGAACCAAACACACGATGTCTGAAACTGGAACACAAGCTTCATATCTGATGCCGAACGAAACTTTGTTGACCGCATCAAAATCTGCCCTCATTGAGGGGGTCTACGGGGAGGGGGTTTGGACCCCCCCTCCCCTCCCCCCCCCACACACACAAAATAGGTATTTGCTCTCATCTCCGAAACATCACAAACAATTCCGATGAAACTTGACCACAACCTTCATCACCAGTGATGTTCCAAAGTTTATCGACCAAATCAAAACCTGTGTTCATTGACGGGAGTTGTAGGGGGGGGGGGTTTCGACCCCCAAAATAGGTATTTGTTGTCTCTTCTGAAACTACACAAACGATTTCAATAAAACCTGACCACAACATTAATCACGCATGATGGACCAAAGTGTATCGACCACAACAAAATCTGCGCTCATTCAGTATGTTTACAGGGGGGTTTTGACCCCCCCCCCAAAAAAAAATAGGTATTTGCTCTTCTCTAAAACAACACAAACAATTCCGATGAAACTTGACCACAACATTCATCATGCGTGTTGTACCAAAGTGTATCAACTGCATCAAAATCTGCATTCATTAAGGGCATCTATGGGGAGGGGGTTGATCCCCCAAAAAAGGTATTTGCTCTCTTCTCAGAAACCAAACACACAATTTTGATGAAACTTGACCACAACCTTCATCACCGGTGATGTACCAAAGTTTGTTCACGGCATCAAAAATTTCAGGGTCGAAGGAGGTCATTGAGGGGTCTATGGGGGGGGTCATTGACTTGCTCCTGATCCAGGTGAGCATCAGGACAGGCGATCGTATGTTTCAATTATGTTTTCAGGTATTTAAACCTTCATGAAGAGCAGTGCCCAGCTGATGACCCAGATAGTCGGAAAATCAGTTGTATTTGTGTGTGTATTTGATTTTGTATCCCGAACATCGTCGTTGGGAATTACGGAGACTCTGCTCAAAGGTGGTAGGACGGCACATTCCACCTTCAAATTACCCCTCAATCTGGCTCCGGTCACCAAAGTGATGTGAAAAATGACTCCAGATATTTGACAAAACGGTTCACCCATGGACGCAGTGACAGTTCTTCTTGCCGGTGATTTCAGGCAAATTTTACAGGGTGATGAAGGAAAAAAAATTCAGGTTGTTGAAGGAAAATGATCTTGACGAGAGCTTGGGATGTCCTCTGTTTCGTACCGAGCCCGCTCCGGTGAGGGTTCCACTTTGTTCTTTGTCCGCACGAAAGTTCACCTACACCATGCATGCCGAGTTCTGTCGGTACATGGAGTCGTGCTGTGCAAGGAGAAGATCAGAATGGACCGTCGTGCTTGGACGTTAAAAGGACGCCGAGGAGACTGGAGGACTTCGTGGAGTCGTGCAGAACAAGATCAAAGACGAGCATTTGGGTCTTCAAGAAGATGAAAGGTACCTCGTGAATGGTGAGTTGGAGAACTACACTTTCTTTCCTTTCTTATTTCACACCTTGCACAAGTATGACAACACACACGCCACATTTGAGGGGAAACGCGAACGTACTCGCACCTGCACACGTTCATGTGGAGGGAGAGGGAAAGGGAGAATATTGGTTACGAAGCGCAACACAACGTTGCTACCAACAACACTCGTACAGCTTTATTTATCTAATGAGGCGCTTGATATTAGATCAAGTGATGCATTGCCAACACATACTGGATATCATCATCTTGGATCACGTGATGCATTGTCAACACATGGTGGATATCACCATCATCATCTTGGATCATATAATACATTGCCAACACAAACTGGATATCGCAATCATCATCTTAGATCATGTGATACATTGCCAACACATACTGGATGTCAACATCTTCGATCACATGATACATTGCCAACACATACTGGATATCACAATCATCATCTTCGATCACCTGATACATTCCCAACACATACTGGATATCATCATCTTAGATCATGTGATACATTGCCAACACATACTGGATATCATCATCTTAGATCACGTGATGCATTGCCAACACATATTGGATATCATCATCTTTGATCATGTGATACATTGCCAACACATACTGGATATCACCATCATCATGTTAGCTCACGTGATACATTGGCAACACATTCTGGATATCACCATCATCATGTTAGATCACGTGATACATTGCCAACACATACTGGATATCATTATCTTAGATCATGTGATACATTGCCAACACATATTGGATATCATCATCTTCGATCATGTGATACATTGCCAACACATACTGAATGTCATCATCATCATCTTAGATCATGTGATACATTGCCAACACATACTGGATATCACCATCATCATCTTCGATCACGTGATACATTGCCAACACATACTGAATGTAACAATCATCATCTTAGATCACATGATACATTGCCCACACGTACTGGATGTCATCATCATCATCTTAGATCATGTGATACATTGCCAACACATACTGGATATCACAATCATCATCTTTGATCACGTGATGCATTGCCAACACTTACTGGACATAACCATCATTTTAGATCACGTGATACATTACCAACATGTCCTGAATATTATCATCATGTTACGTTTTTGCTCGCTCTCCCACGAGGCTTCAAGCTGAGAGCTGAAAATGTGGCGAGAAAATGAGTTTCGTTTCCATCTCAGGATCTGCTATTTCTGCACATGTTATTTATTTTTCGTTTATCTGGAATTGGAATTCCAGATAAGGTATTGTCACCATGCACTGTCCATCCATCCTTCTCCGGCAAAACTGCTGGGCCAATCCAGCTGAAATTTGGCAGCAAGGTTCTGCTCCAGACTCGTAAAGGGGATTGCAAAGCTCGTTCTGCTCATGTGACCGAGTAAATTCCTTCAAAAATCTTCTTCTCCAGACCCACCAGTCAGAATGCTCTCAAATTTGGGTTCAACTTCAGGCCAGGGCTCAGATTAGCTGCAGGTCCATTGGTCTTCTTTTTTTTAATTTATTCATACGTAGCTTGTGGCTGCTTGGCTGCATAAATTTCTGAGGGTGTTAGTTGACTTCAATGAACGGCTGCAAAATGTCGAAAACCCGGTTTCGTTCAACAACTTTCAAAATTTGACCTTTGCATAACCTTTAAAGGTCACAAAACAATGTTATGGACATTAAAATAAGGAAACAGGATACGTGATATAGCTTATTGGAGTTAGTTTGTCGAAGAAGGTCGAAAACCCGGTTCGATTCCCACAACTTTGAAAATTTGACCTTTGTGGCCTTTAAAGGTCAAGGATTATGACCTTTGGTGCAATACTTCCTCTGGAACATTCCAGGAACAATATAACGTCATATAGGCAATATGGCATTTCGCACTCCTCGGATTATCCATACTTTCATGAAATCAGAGTAAAAACAAACTTGAAGGGGGCGCCACGGGCAAGGTGTTCGAGATGGAGCAAAATGGTTTCAAGACTTTAGGTGGGGAATGACCTCAAGATAATGCATAAAAATATTGTCATCCCAGCTCTCAAAGTTTGGGCGGTCGTATGATTTTTATGTCAAAATTCGCAATTTTCTCAGTCCTTGACCTTGTGACCTTGACCTTGGGACGAAAATGAAAAATCGGACAACGACAAGTTTTACATGATTCATGTTGCTATTCAAATACCGAAGAACCCATTCCATTCAGTCAATTCCCGAGGAGAAGATAGATTTTTAATCTGACTACCCCCTAAAAATGGCTATTTTTTGGGGGGGGCGTGGAACGCCCTCATCCAGGAAAACACAACTCGACATTGATATCAAACACATAACCAAGTTTCATCAAGATTGTATCAAAGTCCACGGAGTTATGCTCTGGACAGACAGACAGACAGACAGACACACAGACATAACGAATATAGTGGTCACTGGCTGGCGCTCGTGAACCAATGAAAGTACAAAATATTTAAAAACTTATTATTTACGACAGTTGGGTCTGGGATAGATGAAACAATCATCATAATTGTATTTATCTTGCACCTTTTGCCAATGGATACAAAGTTCCATACTCATGGTGATAATGTCGACGAGTGTACTTCCTGTTGCAAAGACAGTTTCGAATTCTGCATGCGTGACTTGAGATCTTTAATGCACAATGGACAACAATGGTTTGTGACGCAAGAGGCCAAGGTTCTTTGCCTGATCGATCGCACCAGCAGGTGAGTGAACTCTAAACTATAGTTTATTCTAAACTCAAAGGAAGGGCAGGAAGCTAAAACTCTGATATGGCACAGAATGCAACACAGACCGCCCCCTCACACCCACACTCTGCTTTCCTGATTTCAATTTTGAGAGAATACTCATGAACATTCAATCCTCCACAAACTGCTCATATTTGCTTGACAATTCTAGATCCAGATATAACCAGAAATCTCTCGCACTCTCGACATCTTTGCAATCTTTCGACAAGACTATAACTTGTAAATTTTGACACTTCTCACCTGTTTGTTTAAAAAAAAACCTCTCCTCAACGAACATAATCCACTCCAAAACCATGGAACCTTGCGGCCCCGAACTTTACAAGCATACCAAGGGAACTCCAAGGAGGTGCGTGAATAGGAATTGGGTGTTTGGGTTTATTAAAAAAACCCTTTTGAAGATAATTTAGGGAAGATTAAAAAAAACCCAAAATAAGCCTTACCAAGATGGTGACACGCCATCTTGGTCAGCCCTGTGTCAGCTCGCAAGAGTCTTAACCTGCCATGTTTTTCCGCCTGCTCAACCATCCCTTGATTTGGAACAGGCCGTCACGATTTTTTAACGGTCAAGTTTTTTTTTGTTTTTCACTTTCCTCACGTTATATCGAATGCCTGATTATCGTAGCGACGAATTGCTGGATACATTGCAATGCTTCGAAATGCCTGGAGACGCCAGTGTTCATGGCTTTATTTAATTTCCTCACATGCCGTATCCTGGAGAATCCCTTAAACTAATCCGAATTACAAAATTTAAGCTCCAGAATTGAACTTGGCAGCAGTTCCGACTGCTAAGAAAGTTTTAATTTGTCCATTTCGGACATCCCTGGGCGTCTTCGGGTGCACAGATTTATATGACCGATTGGTAATCGTTTGCCAAGCCAGCTGTTCCTTATCAACCGTTTCGTTGGAGTGCTTGCTTGAGTGCTTAAGAAAATTTGTGAGCACTCACCAAGTTGCTTGACTGTTCTTTTCAAAGCCACCAGAAGTGAGACCCACTGCTTCACTGATGGGAATACTAATGTTTGCGGATTTGCTGGGAAAAAAAAAAACGGAATAAAAATTCACTTTTGCCCTTTAAAAATCGTGCGAATAAATTATTGAAACATCAGCTGCTTTTTTGTGTCCTTTTCTCACCTGTTGCAGGTTGAGCAACCTGCTTTGTGATGCCTTAAAAGGCGGTGTATGATCAGCGTTTTTCTGAGTCAAATCGATATGAGAAATGGGATTGCATGAGACTCCCTTATTATAAGTGAAGGAGGAAGATATTTTCCGCCCGGTTTTATAAAGAACACAGCGGTTAAAAACAAAGCGTTGCTGTTTGGACACGTTTTATTGCCCCCGGTAATGGCCTGGTACGCTGCATACCCTCCTCTTGCAATGCCTTCCCCCTCTACTCACACTATCCGGAGGTTGCGGAGAGGAAGGGGAGTCAAAGAATGTGCGAAGTGGGCAAATGAATGCTGTTTTATGAGAAATCGGAGCTGCTGCTCCGATCAATTCCGCAATTCGCTCGTGTGAAGAGATTCTCGAGCTCATCATACGTGTGGAAATTAAATAAAGGCAAAACACCAGCACGGCTTTTTCTACCATTGACAGAAAACACCCTTCCTTCCCTTCCCCTTCCCTCATGCTTACCTCCTCCCAAAGCCCCTGCACCCACCATGGACGTCTCTGGGCGGTGTCCGGGCATTGTTTAGTATGACTCGTTTGAACGTGCTGTTTTAACGTACCCAATTTTGTTCAATCCTGCACTAATGCTGGCGTGAGGGGATCAGCATTTGGATCCATTTGTTTGTTTGTCCGCACAGAAC
Source organism: Eptatretus burgeri (assembly GCA_024346535.1). NCBI lineage: Eukaryota > Metazoa > Chordata > Myxini > Myxiniformes > Myxinidae > Eptatretus > Eptatretus burgeri. The sequence continues at coordinate 1,926 of BROF01005383.1, read as the reverse complement.
TTTAGTGTTTTTCTCCGTAACTGCTTGTCGGATTGAGACAAAATTTTCACCAGAGGAACGACTATTCATGTGGAATGTTTTTATGATAATCATGACGTTATAGGTCACGTGGTGTGGTGGCCATGTTTGGAAAACTTTGGATTCTGCATCTCTGAAACTGCACCAAGGTAAAAATTCAAACTTCTCACATATGGGGAATAAGTGTGATTTTTTTTTTTTATGACATTACAGGTGTCTTCGTTATGATGTCATAATTGTATATGTAGAACGCTACGTCTGATCTGTATGAAATTTTTTCAAGGTCATCTCGGCATAAACTGGTCCACAGAAAAAACTGATTTGGTCATCAGTTACGTGATTCAGCAGCAATGTTGTTTTGTTTGTTTTGAAAAACCTTCAAAAATCTTCTCTGAAGTGACTGAACAGATTGAGGCCAAACTTTACACGTATGACCGCCTATCCACGAGGGACAAAATGTACACATATGTCATCGGTCACATGTTTGGCAGACGTATTGGATTTACCCTGAAACCTATAAAAAATCTTCTCCAGAATGGCTGGACAGATCGAGGGGAAACTTCACAAAAATGTTCCCCAAGCCTCGGGTGTACAAGTTTTGTTGAAGAATAATTGATAGGTCGCATTGTTTGGCAGCCATATTGGATTGAAGAAAATATTAAATAATGTTTTCTCTGCAAGCGCTTAATCTATCGACGTGAAACTTCACAATTATGATCTAGTCGTGATGGGGAATATGTGTTTTAAATTTTAACCTGATCAGACACATGGTCTGGCAGCCAGAATTATTTAATTTTTTTGATCTGGGTTCTTTTTTTATTTTTTGAATAAGGCTCATTTGGCTGTGCCTGGATGGGTTTGAAGGACTGTACCTATTTGATTTAAAAAAAAAAAACATTTGGAAACAATATCGAGGCTCGTATAAGAGCTAAAAAATGAAACACCACACAAAACAAGTCCTGACGAGGGTCTGCACGCTCTGCTATTTTTCTTCTTCCTGTGAAGGATCGTGAGTCGCGAGGTCAGAAAAAGGCGCGGAAATCTTGGTGAGAGAAGAGCGGGTGCACTGCGGTCGGCCGCTGACGTCACCTCCTCCTTTGTGGTGTTTCTTGCTGATTTCTCCTCAACCGGTTGGTCGAACTTGTCCTCCACGTGCAAATGTCTTCCGACGTTTGTACAAAAGGAAAGAGAAAATAGTCGAAGCATAAAAAACCAAAAAGGGAGTGATTTCTTTATAGTTCTTCGTCTCAAAGCGTGGGTTTCTTGATAGAGAATGGACGAGACGAGAGATCGTGGTGGACCCGGTCCCGTCCCGATGTGGCTCGAGATCCAGGGTCTATCGGAGGAGTCTCTCCGAGCCGCCGTTACGGGTCTCGGGGTCGAGATCCTCGGAGCTCTCTGTGCCCGGGCCGAGCCCGCTCTGGTGAGGGTTCGACTGTGTTCTTTGGCCGCACGAAAGTTCACGTACACCATGTACGTGGAGCTCTGTCGGTACATGGAGTCGTGCCGTGCGGGGAGAGGATCGGAACGGACCGTCATGCCCGCACGTGGAAAGGAGGCCAGAGGACCTGCTGGAGTCGTGCGGATCAAGATCAACGATGGACGCCCGGGTCTTGAAGAAGGTAAAAGGGACCCCGAGGATGGTGAGTGGGACAACCAGACCTTTTTACCTTTCTGACTGCACACCTCGCACAACACTGACAACACACACGCTACATCGGATGGAAAACAAGAAGGTACTCGTACCTACACACACCTCAGGTGGTGGAAAAGGGAGCATGTGGACGGTGTGTTGTTTGCAGGGCCGGATTAAGAGTTGGCGGGATCCTTGGCCATTTTTTAATGTTGAAGGGAGAGAGAGAGAGAGAGTCAGAGAGAGAGTCAGAGAGAGAGTCAGAGAGAGAGAGT
>BROF01005382.1:55881-72199 GCA_024346535.1 Eptatretus burgeri | reverse complement strand
TCATCTCGCTTCGTTAACATGATCATGATTACGATATGTCTGAATACAGGCTCTCATCTCGTTTCGTTAACATGATTATGATCACGATATGTCTGAATACAGGCTGTCTCATCTAGTTTCGTTAACATGATTACGATCAGGATATGTCTGAATACAGGCTGTCTCATCTAGTTTCATTAACATGATTACTATCATGATACGTCTGAATACAGGCTGTCTCATATAGTTTCGCTAACATGATTACGATCACGATATGTCTGAATACAGGCTGTCTCATATAGCTTCGTTAACATGATTACGATCACGATATGTCTGAATACAGGCTGTCTCATCTAGCTTCGTTGACATGATTACGATCCCGATACGTCTGAATACAGGCTGTCTCATCTAGTTTCGTTAACATGATTATGATCACGATATGTCTGAATACAGGCTGTCTCGTCTAGCTTCGTTAACATGATTACGATCACGATATGTCTGAATTCAGGCTGTCTCATCTCGCTTCGGTAACATGATCACGATCACGATATGTCTGAATACAGGCTCTCATCTAGCTTCGTTGACATGATTATGATCACGATGTGTCTGAATACAGGCTGTCTCATCTAGTTTCGTTAACATGATTACGATCAGGATATGTCTCAATACAGGCTGTCTCATCTGGTTTCGTTAACATGGTTATGATCAGGATATGTCTGAATACAGGCTGTCTCATCTAGTTTCATTAACATGATTACTATCACGATACGTCTGAATACAGGCTGTCTCATCTAGTTTCGTTAACATGATTACGATCACGATATGTCTGAATACAGGCTGTCTCATATAGCTTCGTTAACATGATTACCATCACGATATGTCTGAAGACAGGCTGTCTCATCTGGTTTCGTTAACCTGATTACGATCACGATATGTGTGAATACAGGCTGTCTCATCTAGTTTCGTTAACATCAATACGATCAAGATACGTCTCAATACAGGCTGTCTCATCCAGTTTCGTTAGCATGATTATGATCACGATATGTCTGAATACAGGCTGTCTCATCTAGTTTCGTTAACATGATTATGATCACGATATGTGTGAATACAGGCTGTCTCATCTGGTTTCGTTAACATGATTGCGATCACGATATGTCTGAATACAGGCTGTCTCTTCTAGTTTCGTTAACATGATTATGATCACGATATGTGTGAATACAGGCTGTCTCTAGTTTCGTTAACATGATTATGATCACGATACGTCTGAATGCAGGCTGTCTCTTCTAGTTTCGTTAACATGATTACGATGACGATATGTCTGAATACAGGCTGTCTCATCTAGTTTCGTTAACATCATTACGATCAAGATATGTCTGAATACAGGCTGTCTCATCTAGTTTCGTTAATATGATTATGATCACGATATGTGTGAATACAGGCTGTCTCATCTGGTTTCGTTAACATGATTACGATCACGATATGTCTGAATACAGGCTGTCTCTTCTGGTTTCGTTAACATGATTATGATCACGATATGTGTGAATACAGGCTGTTTCATCTCGCTTTGTTAACATGATTACGATCAGGATATGTCTGAATACAGGATGTCTCACTGAGTGTCGATAACATGATTACGATCACAATATGTCTGAATACAGGCTGTCTCACTGAGTGTCGATAACATGATTACGATCACGATATGTCTGAATACAGGCTGTCTCACTGAGTGTCGATAACATGTAAAGGCCTATGTGATCGCATGTAGCGTGATTGTAATCATGTTATTTAAACTCAGCGAGACATCCTGCTTGATTGATCTAAGCAGGAGCCATTGAATGATCCAGTGATGTAAGTTTAATGTCATTTGTGATAATGAACAGATTTTGAAAATATCGGCAGATTGTCATCAGCCCGTCCACCCATGCAGCTACGTGTGCGTGTGTCCAGGCCATAACGTTTTTAGCATTTGAGCTTTTATCTTCAAATCTTCAACAAACCGTTATTATGAGAACATGGAGAAAGATAATGAAAACTAGAACAGCACTCATTATAGCACAAACTGCACCTCTGCCAGGATGAACAGTTTACATATTGTAGGCCACTGATAGGTCGGATCTGAATCCGGACCGAAACCAAAATTGAATTGGCTTGTTCTTGTCACCGAAACAACTCGTCCACCAAGTTTTGTCATAACTCGTTCATAACTTTTTGAGATATCATGCTATGTATAGTTTTTGGCCACATCTCTCAATGGTGAAGAATCACTTTAAAAATTCTCGTATCCTGATCACGGATTCCAATCTTCACCAAAATTGAATCAATTCGTCCTCGTCACACACCCAACCTGTCCACAAAGGCTCATCTGAATCTATCCACAACTTTTTGAGATATCCTGTTCACAGCCAACCAGACAGACAGGTGTGAAAACCTAACCATCGGGGGTGAAAGCGCAACGTAGGGGGGGTGAAAGCGCAACGTAGGAGCTGAAAAGTGAAAGCGCAACCTCCGTTCACCTTTGGGGCGGAGGTCAAAATGTACAATTTTGTTTTCAACTGTTGTTTTCGTCGTTTAGTTTGAGTTCAAGGCAGACATGTTGGGGCTTTTTTGGAATACAGAGTCGAGGCTCGTGGACGAGCTCGTACACTACTCAATGTATCAGGATGTAACAGGACAAACGGAACAGTAGAGAAGGGGGCAAACGCTAATAGTGGAGCCTGAAGGCCAACATAGAGGGAGGCAGACAAACAAAAAGAAAGAGTTTGCAGAAGGAAACTCTCAGGAGGGAACAACTGTCAATTTGGAAGGAGAGGGATTGGGGTGGGGTTAATGAGGGCAGAAAAGATCATGGTTTTGGATTGGGGACGATCTGAGATGGTGATGATCAGCTGTCTTGGTTTTACATTTTGGGATGCTTTGGTTTGGAATGGGACAGCTCAAACATTTTGGGGGGAAAAACAGGTGACAATAGTCTTTCTTGATCAATCTGTTTTTTTTAAATAATCGCCATGTCAAAATAATTACCAGAAGTGCAAGATAGGACAGGTGTGTGGTTTTTACCACCAGTTTTCCCCAGCTCCGTGCGGGTGGGACCCGTCAGCCTTGGTTGGAAGCCCACCTAAGCGAAGGCCAACTCCAATTTAAAATCCCCAGCTTTGGGTTAAATAACCTGGCACTGGGCAGCAGCGATGCCTTGAGCCACTCATTGGTGGATGAATCCATCTTGGGATCAACATCACTGTCTGACATTGATGGAGACGTATTGTTCAACTTTATGATGAATTGGCTGTCTACTGTGCTTCACATTCCCACTGTCCCAAGGGAATTAAGTATTAAGAGTGAACCCCCCCCCCCCACACTGTACTATGATGATAAACCTTGTTAGCTCCAGGGTTAGAGACTCAGACTATCTAGGACCATTAGGACAACCCGGCACTAGTTTTCCTGCAAGTATGACACCTACCATCCAAACCCCTTTTCGGGGAGGTGGGAAGCTGAGATTCTGCGCATCCTCCGCTCCACAAATTCCTGATCTTCAGCATACTAGAAGTATCGCTACATGGAACATATTATCATTAGCCCAATTAGGATATCCAGAAGCCATGGTGCATGAAATGACAAGACTCTAATATCAGCAGCAGGCTTGTCCGAAGCAAGAATGCCTGGCAGTGAACAGCAGCAAGTAGGTAACTACACCCTCATCCATTCAGGAGAGTCACAGCGCATCAATGGAGTAGCCCTACTACTGGTAAGTGATATGAGCAGCTCATTGATGTCATGACACCCTGTTTCAGGCCATCTCCTTGTGGCTCGTCTAAAGCATCGACATGGCACCCTCTCTCTGATTGTGGCATACGCCCATACCGAGGTGTCTGCAAATTCAGAGAAAGGCATATTATATGAGCAACTGGAGTCTCTTGAAGCATTGGTCTCCCTCCATGACCAACTTTTGATTCTCAGTGACCTGAACGCATCCTCTGGCAAAGATCATCTAACACGATTTAAAAGTGTTGTCGGAAACTGCGTATCAGGTTATATGAATGGCAACTCTCTTCATATGATCTCCCTCTGCTCTTCCCATCACCTATCTGTTATGGAATCTTGGTTCAGAAGGAGAGAAACACAGATTCACCTGGATCACGAATGATGCTTATACCCAGAAAAAACTGGATCACATTTTATCTCAATCGTTCAATTGTTGAATCATGTCAGGTTTTTAGAGCCACCGAAGTTCTAGCAAACACTGACCACAGATTATTTGTGTCTGATATCTGCCTACACTCTGTATACCATCGTCAAGCAAGACTTGGGTGGCGCTTGAACATGGAAGCTTTAGTTCGTGACCCAGAGCTGTGTGCCCAAGATAATATCTCCATCCAGAACCGTTTGGATACTATAGGCGAACTCTCAGACAACGTTGAGGAGTTTTGGCCTCTTGTCCGTGACACTGTCATCGCTACAGCATCCGAGATAGTCAGATTTAGTAGGCCACAGAAACTGCCCTGGTTGTCGAATGATACCCTGGCCATTATTGATATGAAGAGGTAAGCGTGACTTCAAGGAAACGTCCCAGAAAGAAGGCAAATGAAGCTGGGGAAGGTTTCCATTGAAATGACCTTTGACCTGCCTTGCGGTCAATCCAGCACATGAGTACTGGTCGAAATTCAAGTAAAAACAAAAAACAGGATTCCGATCATGAAGGCAAGCGGGACAACATGCCACACCAATAAGGAAACCCTCAACTGCTGGAAAGAACATTTTGAGCAGGCTCTTAACTCCCCCCCCCCCACAACCCGCTACACAGTTCCCAGACTTGGAGGAAGAGGTACCCATAAGCTGGTGATGACGTCACTGTGTGCATGGATCCTCCATCCCTGTCTGAGGTCCATTGTGCAGTGAGGAAACTCCAAAATGGTCGAGCAGCTGTGTAAGACAACACCACCATAGAACTGCTGAAATACGCTGAGACTCCAATTTGTGAGGTATGACACTGCCTTTTCATAAATGTCTGGAATTCTGGGCACGTTCCATCAGAGGAGAAAAATGCAGTCGCTATCGCACGATCGCCTTGCTCTCAGTTCCTGGGAAGGTATTTTCTCACGTTCTTCTGAGCCGTATTCACCCCCCCCCCGTCCCCCTCATGCAATAACATAGACACCCTCAACAATCTGTTTTTACCCCAAACGAACCATTGATAGATGCCATACTAGCCCTCCGCATTCTTGCAGATCTTCATCGGGAATTTGAGCGACCGTTAAATGTGGCGTATATCGACATCAAGACCACGTTTGACTAGGTTGACCGGACATCACTACGGAAGGTGTTGAGAGGCAATAGAGTTCTGTTATCACGACTTAACCTGATCCGGAACCTCCACGAAGATACAACAGCCTGCGGTAGAGTGAACACTGACTTATCACGACCTTTCCCTGCATGTTCTGGAGTTCATTGAAGCTACATTCTTGCTCGCTCCCTTTTCTGCTGCACGATGGACTGGATAACGTCAACGTGTGCAGATCAGCATGGAATCGAACAGAGAAGTCATCACCGATCTACTCCATCAGATTCTTCTTCTTCTAGCTTATGGCAGCTTGCCATAAGCAAATGTAATTTTGTTGGGGCACAACGATGCTGCTGATGCTGTGCCCCTCCCTATACTCATTTCGCCGACGTCGGAAGGATGACAGGCTCTTTCGCCGATCTCGGAAGGATCAACCCCACCTGGTGTTAATTCAGTGGCCAGCGGGGCTCGAACTCAGGATCCTAAGATCCCAAGCCAGCCATCCTAACCACAAAGCCAACACCAGCCTTTCTATGCAGATGATGTTGCCCTATTTGTGAGAGACCTTGTCCACTGGCTGGCCATGTTCAACCGCTTTGAACCGGTTGCTGAAAACCTAGATGTTAAGCCTTCATGGCAAAAAACCCCAAGGTACAGAATGTTGCCATTGGTTCCTTCCCCCAACCAGGACCTATTTCCGGTGGAGTCAGTGGACCACTTCACCAACTTGGGTTCGAACATTCATCCATCTCCATTCAGCCCTGATGTGCGTAGACGAATCGGCATGGCTGGCTCTGTCATGTGGCAACGAGACGCTGTCTGGAAGCAGCACCATCTTAGTTTACCATCAAAGCTCCGCATTAACAGAACATTTGTCCTACTTGTTCTCCTCTATTGCTGTGAGACCTAGACACTTTTGAAAAAGGACCAAGACACCCTACAAGCTTCCCATATGCGATATCAATGCCGCTTCCTTGGGGTTTGATAAAATGACCGAGTCTCAAACAGGATCGTCTGTGAGATCACCAGACTTGGCCCGATCATTCTTGATATTGCAAGGAAACGCCATTCCCTGTTTGGACATGTCTGCCACTTAAGTGAACATCTACTGGCCCATATCTCCCTGGAATTTGCCACAAATCTTTACCACGGTCATCGACCTCATAAAAGCTGGTGCTGTCCCGAGGACGACAAAGACTCTCTTGGTTACGCCAGTGCACCGATGAGTTTACCTTTAACCCACGCGGATGTTGGCAGAAGGCGGAAGACCGACAGTTATGGGAGTCGTTACACCCCTTCGTTGGGCATGTGGATTAGTAGTAGTAGTCATAATTTCCCCAGCAATCTGTCACTCTCACTGCGCAGCTGGAACATTGAAGTAATCACCCTACCCTTAATGGCAATTACCAAAATCATCTTCTTTTGTATGCAGCACAAGGGTGTGGATAGCATCATTTGTGGGGGGGGGGGGCACAGATGTGCCACTGATGCAGTGCTTCCTGTAGGTTAGGGCATGAATTTGTAATTTGTCCATGGCGTCAGCAATAACTCGCCTACTCTTCGCAAAGGACACCATGGAGTCTTTAACATCCACCAACTAATGCTGGCAGACAGGACGCCCGTTTAATGTTAATCCGAGGGACATCACACACATTGATGAATCGTCTTACTTGTGAAATTTATTTTGATGAATCATCCTACAGTTTATTGCTTGGTCGGGATTCAAACCCAGGCTAGACATCTCAGAGGCGAGTTTGCATAGCTCAATAGGATATCCTGCCATCACCATTTTACATATAATATACTAGCGGGGTGTGCTTACACATTGTGTAAGCATACGAACCGTGCTTCCCCATTGTCTCGGGTCGCTCACCTGTATTTGATTTTTCATTTATTTATTTTCATTTATTTATATTTTCATTTACAGATGCTTTCCGTCAGTTGTGATTTTTTTTTTTCCTGGTTTATCGGCTTCGATGTCTGTTGGCATACAAAATTACCACGCTTCCCCATTGTCTATGCCTGGTGTTGGCTTAATGGTTAGAGTGGTGGGCTTTCGATCCTGGGGTCCTGAGTTCAAATCCTGCTCAGCTGTTGAATTAATACCAGGTGGGGTTAACTCGGCCTGTCATCCTTCCGAGGTCGGCAAAATGAGTGCCAGGTTTTCTGGTATCCTGTCGGAGTGGCGACCCGTCCGGGATTGTGCCCAATAGCCAGGGAGACTGTTTAAGCAGCACCAACGCTCTGCACAGAGTATGGTCCCAATAGATGGATGGATGGATGGATTTGACTTTGTATCACCACCCATGTCATAACTATCTGTCCCCCCCTCACCCCCCCTTCTCCTCCTCCTCCTCCTCCTCCCATTGTCTCGAGTCGCTCACCTGCATTTTCTTTTCATTTATTATTTCTTTTCATTTATGGATGTTGTCCGATGATTCTGTGATTTTTTTTTCCCGGTGTACCGGCTTTGATGTCCATCGGCAAGTAAAATTTCAGCTTTCCATGTCACCAGAAAGGTACTGATCTTTAATATCAGTCAGTGAGTCAGTGGTTTGAAAGAGTTCTATATATGAGATGTCTATTGTTTTCTCTACTCAAGGTATACTGAATTCATTGTACATGATGGGGAAGTTCCAGGAAGATGTGCAAGCTGACTTGGATTCAATTTTACCTGCCTTACCTGCTGGGCCGCTTGATGCATACCGGCGCTGTGCTTCGTTTGACTGGCGCCGTCTCGCTCTATTCTTTGTGGGACAAGAGGTGCTGCATTTCCAGGTGCATCTTCCCTCATCAGTCTTGATTATAATGCTTGTTCGAGTCACCAAAAATTTTCACTCGTCAATGAATGTTTATGCAATAGAAGACACCTTCACCAACTGCATTTGTCAAGTGGATGAAGGCTCAGGTCCAGGGTAGCTGAACACCACTCTGTGATTGTGAATATCAGACCCGAGCCTTTCTCCATGCGTCAAATTGATTGGTTCGTTGTGCTTAATTCACCTTCATCGATACAGTGGCCTGCAAAAGTATTCACCCCGCCCCCCCCCTCCAATTTTTTTCATATTTTGATACTACCTGAGCTTATTTCATGATGCTTTCAAATCAAACTTGATATACATAGTCTTCACAAACTACTCCAAAGTGATAAAATTTCAAAATATGAATAATTTAGATTAGCAGAGACATACTATGTCTGAGATGGGGGTCAGTGTTCATCAATCAATAATATCCCGTTCCCTTCACAAAGCTGGCCTCTGGACAGGTGGCAAGAAAGAATCCATTACTGAAAAAGATGCATATAAAAGCTGATATGGAGTTTGTGAAAAAGCATCTTGATGATATTGCAGGCATGTGGAGAAAAGTTCTGTGATCAGAAGAGACAATAATTGAACTTTTTGGCCTAAATTCAAAGCGTTACGTGTGAAGCAAGCCGGACACTGCACATCACCCAATCAATACCATCCCTATTGTCAAGCATGGTGGTGGCAGCATCATATCATGGGGCTGCTTTTCATCAGCAGGGACTGGAAAGCTTGTCAGGATATAAGGGACAATGGACAGTGCGAAGTACAGGAGAATCCTTGATGAAAACCTGCTTGAGCCAGCAATGAATCTGAAACTGGGTAGGAGATTCACATTTCAGAAGGACAACGATCCGAAGCAAAAAGCGAAATCCACACTGGAGTGGCTGAATAAGAAGAAAATAAATATTCTTGAGTGGCCCAGTCAAAGTCCTGCCTTGAACCCAATTGAACATTCATGGCGAGACTTCAAGATTGCAGTTCATCGACGATCCCAATCAAACTTGGCAGAACTAGGGCAATTTTCACGTGACAAATGGGCAAAGATTTCACCATCTCACTGTGCAAAGCTGGTCGAGACCGACCCCAAAACACCCATCGCAGTCATTGCTGGGAAAGGTGCATCCACCTCGTACTGACCTCAGGGGCTGAATACTTTTACAACCAGTGAATTTAGATTTGTAGATATTTTACAGTTATTCCTGACATGTAACCTCCTTCAACTATAACAGTTTAGTTTGGTCTCTTTAGTCTATATTAATGTGCGTGTGTCTCCTCCATAACTCCAAAACCATGAAACCTATCAGCCTGAAATTTGCATGCATCCTTAGGGAACTCCAAGGAAGTACATGACTGAAAATAGGGTGTTTGGGTTAATTGAAACACCCCTTTTGAAGATATAATTAACGGCCTTATTTGATTATTTCCTTTATCAGGCACATCCTCGGCCACCTCTCTCTCTGGAGTCTAAAGGCATATTCTAGGTAACCTCGCCAGGGTCTGAAGCCGCCATGTTTTTTGGCCTACTTAATCATGCCTTGACTTGGAACAGGCGCAAAGATTTCTTAATGATAATTTTTATTTCACTTTCCTCACTCATATCAACGATTGCCTGTTCATCATAGTTATGAATTGTTGGGTACATTGCAATGCTTGTAAACGCCTTGAGATGCCGGCGTTAATGGCTTTTTCATTTCTGCACGTGCAATAACTTCGAGAACCTCTTAAACTTTGCCATATTACAAAATTTCAGCTCCAGAATTGAACTTATCAGCAGTTAAATAGTGTTCAATTGTCCAATTTGGAAATTCGGACATGGCTAATGTTTGCCAACCATTTCATTTGAGTGCTTGGGCCGCTTGCCGAGTACCCTACAGTCAACGGCAGTACAGTTCGAGTTCCGATCGGGATGTGCAGTCAGCAGTTGCTCCAAGGAAGACCTACATATTTGGGTATATTTGGATCTGTAATTTATGAACTCTCCGCGGGTGTGTGTGTATCCCTGCATACTTGGTTACAGGGACCGTGGTGGCAAGGTTTCATCCCATATCTTGGAGGTTTTCATTTTTAACCTCAGCAGCGTACGAGCGGTCAGGTTTTCCTTTGTCCTCGTGACTGTTTCGAAAGCAATTGGTGATTTTATATGACTCGGTGCAGTGCTTTACAAAGGTTACATAGTTTCTCTTTGTGAGTTTCAAAGCAAAATACATTTGATAACACCCGATTTCCGCGCCATGCACAGTTTTAACATGTTTTAATTACAGAGCCAAATTCTTTCCACCTGTCACATGACGATTGTGTGGGTGTTGTTTAATAAAGTATAACATATACCCCCACTACCCCCTTCCCTCTCTCTCTCTCTCATTGTCCCATCGTCGCTCCACCCCCTCCTAATACTTAATGATAATGTAATCAGCATCCTCCCACACCTCTCTCTTTCTCTTTCTGTCTCCGAATGTACCTGGCCGGTGGTTTTGTTAGGATGGTGGTTATCTCCACAATATCTGGACAGTGGATATCTCTGCACGTATCTGGACGGTGGTTATGTCTGGACGCTGGTTATCTCCATACATGTCTGGACGGTGGTAATGTCCGGATGTGTCCAGATGTCCATGAAATCTGTTAAACCAAGGAAACCTTTCAAAATCAAAGTTTTTATTTATTTATTTATTTATTTTTTTTGTCTACTCAAAATATGTCACAAAGTGTAACTATTTGAGTGTTTTCCATGTTTCAGAAGTGTTTTGCAATGACCACAATGATGTTTTCCTTCCCTCACATGGTGATTAAACATCGCCATTCTGTGTCCTGGCAGAAACGTATCTGGGATGTGCTCGAGCAAGACCCACTGTTCGCTCGCCGCCCTGGTGAGGAGGTGTCCCTCGAGAGACAGCGGGAGCTTTCGTTCCTGCGTTGTCGCCGACTCTTTGAATACAACTTCCTGACATTGCAGGAGTTATTGGTCTCCCCTCTTAAAGGTTCCGCGCTCAGCAGATGCCTGGGCATGTATGATTTTTCGGTTTTGGGCAAGTACTTCCTCAGCATTGGGGTAAGCCTGAGATACAATGATAAGATGCGTGATTTTTTTTTTCAACACCATACTTTAATAAGTACTCGTGCTCTTTATTCAGCATCTAAACGTGCTCTCTCTAGAGTCTAAACTCCAGGCCCTCCTGCCAGCCCAGCTTTAGAAATCAGAATCCTGAAAAACAATGTCACTTGCTTTCATACTCAGGCAATATGGCATGACAATAGACAAAAGCAACCAAGAAAGAAAACTTTGGGCTGCTGGCTATAGATTACCTGTGTGATTATTGGGAGTAACTATAATGGATAAATTATTATAGATTACCTGTGCAATTATTGAGAGTTAATACGGACAAGTTACTATGGATTACCTAACTGTGTGATTGGTGGAAGCTCGGCTGGAGAAGTTACTATGTATTACCTGTGTTGGGAGTTACTATGGACAAGTTACTCTTGATTACCTGGGTGATTATTGGGAGCTAGTCTGGACAAGTTGCTCTGGATTACCTGTGTGATTATTGGGAGTTACTATAATGGACAAATTATTATAGATTACCTGTGATTATCAAGTTACAATGGATTACCTGTGTGATTATTGGGAGCTCAGATGGACAAGTTACTACTGATTACATGTTATTATTCAGGCTCAGTATGGATAAGTTACTCCAGATTACTTGTGTGATTACTGAGGCTTAGTTCGGACAAGCTACTCTATATTACTTGTGTGATTATTGGGAGTTAGTATGGAGAAGTTACGATATATTACCTGTTTGACTATTGAGAGTTAGTACAGACAAGTTACTATAGATTACCTGTGTGATTATTGGGAGTTCATATGGACAAGTTACTATGGATTACCTGTGTGATTCATGGGAGCTAGTCTGGAGAAGTTGCTATGGATTACCTGTGTTGGGAGTTACTATGGACAAGTTACTCGAGATGACCTGTGTGAATATGTGGAGCTAGTCTGGACAAGTTAATCTGGATTACCTGTGTGATTACTGAGGCTTAGTTTGGACAAGTTATTCTGGATTACTTGTGTGATTATCAGGAGTTCGTATGGACAACTATGGATTACCTGTCTGATGCATTCATCCATGCATCGTGACCATACTCTACAGATGGTCGGTGCTGCAGAAGCAGTCTACTGGGCTATTGGGCATAATCCTGGACCAGTCACCACTGACACAGGATACTCGAATGGCTCGGTCATCCAAGCAAGCTGGTCCTCATTTTGCTGACCTCGGAAGGATGACAGGCTGAGTCAACAGCCAAGCAGGATTCGAACTCGAGACCCTAGGATTCCAAGTCCACCACCCTAACCATTGAGCCAACACCAGGCACACGTGTGTGATTATTGAGGCTTAGTTTGGACAAGTTATTGTGGATTACCTGTGTGAACTTTTATACGATGTGCTCATCAGTGCCAATACCACTGTGAATGATATCTTTTTACACTTTGATGTGGTCATTAGTTCATAAAGTTGAAAAGTTAAGGAAAGTTGCAGTCGTCTGCTGCGTTTGGCACATTTGACATTCAGGAGAGTTTATGCTATGTCTTGTGGGCTGTGATTAAAGAAGTGGTTAAATACAGCCTCAAATTAAAAAAACAAAAGTGTTGCATTACCATTTACCCAACAACAATGGATTTGGATCACATCCTTTCGAAAACTGCAAGAAGAGTTTTGTTTTGTCCCATTTTCCAGGAAGCATGCAATGCTACTATAATTTGCATACAAAATGCTGAGGAATTGAACTACACCATGTGTAAGACGAGTGTGAGCTGTGATAAGTGCTTTGTTACTATGCCGTTTCGTAGTTTGATTGTCAGCATCATTTGTAGTAAAAACCAGTACCACTATAATGGCTGCCTTTTGTTTGTGTTTCACAATACAGGAATAAACTGTAATAATATGAGTTCCCTTCCAAGAAACTTCAATGTAGGAGGTGGCCATTCGGCCCATCAAAGGCTGAGCTAGTATTGCCAATCTATGGTTGTTTTTCTCATGCTCTATCTTTTTAAATGCTGAGGGTCAAGCAAGTAAGCAGCACATATCATTTAAAGGTATTTGGTATGACTCGACAGGGGTTTGAACCGCCGACCTCCCAGACACAGAGTGGCGCTCAAGTCTAACAATTTATGTGGCTGGAAAGCCGACTTATTACCCACAACTTGTAAATTGACTCCTGGGCCTATTCTAAACTAATCTTTGTTTCTTGGTCTTTACCTTCCTCCCTTAGATGTTTGTGAACACATTGAAGGGCTCGGGATCTGAAAGGCATGAGCACATTGTGGAACAAGTCATAAACATGCATGTCGGTAGTGTTCTTTTGATATTCATGACTCGGTGATATTTAGCTTTTTACCTTGTACCTTTTCTCTTTTAGAAAGACCAACAGTATTTGTATAATATGCATGAATGCCTTTAAGGCACTGTTACTATTTAATATGTTAATGGGTTATTTAGAATATTTTAATGTGTTACTATTTAAAATTTTAATGTGTTTCTATTAAATATTTTCATGTGTTGCTAATGAATATTTATATGTGTTGGTATTATTGAATATTTTATTGTTTTACTATTGAACACTTTAATGTGTTACGACTGAATATTTTAATGTGTTACTGTTGTTGAATATTACATTGTTTTACGATTGAATATTTTAATGTGTTACTATTATTGAATACTTTATTGTTTTACGATTGAATATTTTAATGTTACTATTCAATATTTATATGTTACTATTATTGAATATTTTATTGTTTTACTTTTGAATATTTTAATGTTACTACTGATTATTTTAATGTGTTATTATTGAACATTTTAATGTGTTGCTTTTGAATATTTTAATGTTATTATGGAATATTTTAATGTCACTATTTAATATTTTAATGTTATTATGGAATAATAAGACCGGGGAGGTCTTACCCGCGTCCTCGTGACGTGATGGCAGGCAAGCCGCAATGTTCGCGCTGCTGCGCCCTGACTCCGTGCCCTGGCGTGGTCGGCGAGTCCTCTCCGGCGTGCTCCGCGCGAGCGGTCTTGTTGGCACCACGTTTAGGGTGGGGGAGGAACAGGGGCCCCCTCGGCACTATCTCAGCACGAATGGGTGTGGGGGGGGGGGGAAATCGCTGATGCTCAGGGAGAGGGGTATGGCTGGCTGGCCTGGATCCCGCGATGAGTCGAGCGACCCCCACACCGCAACCTCGTCGCCGTCCACCGTCTTCCCTGCAACTCTTCCGCAACTTCTCTCCAACTCTTCTCACCCTCTGTCCTCAGCTCCACCAGTTCCACTCTCTGCGAGTTTCCTTGCGCTCGCATCTTTATAGGACTCGGGAGGAGCCGATATGCAAATATGCGGATCAAAACTCGATTGGAGGCGGGGCCACGCCACCCTCTGTTCAGCCATTGGTCGGGCAAAAAGGGGCGTGAACCTCCCTTGATCCGCATATTTGCATAAACGGACTTCACATACACGTGCTTGGAGGTGGGGCCAAGCCGCCTCGCGCTCGCCCATTGGACGGAGGGGAAGTGGGCGTGAAGCATTTTGGATCCGAATTTTTCCCTCGGAAAGGCCGCCATTCGCGCTTGCGGCTCGATGCGTTTGGCACCAATCGCCGAACCGGCCCTCGACAGCCCGACGTTCAGTGTTCACAGGTGGTGCGGTTGTTGGTTGTGAAGGAGAAAGGCGAAGGTGGTGGAGGGCTTTCTGTGGTGGTTTGATGGTTTTGGTGTCGTTTGGGAATGGCGGTGAAGCGATGTTTGAGGGATGGAGTTGTGAAGGTAAAGGTAGTGGCTGTTTGCGTTGTTGGCAGCTTAATGGTCGAAAATAACAACAGAGAAAGAAAAAATGTTTAACTCAAAGTGTCGCAGCCCGGATGAATCGCACATATTCCCTCTATACAACGGGGTTAGGCTAACTACACATGGACTTACCGAGATATCTCACCTGAGGACTCTTTATGGTGTCATGCGAATTTCCACAACCGTAACAATACAATGGCGATTTCGATGAAACTTGGTTGGTACATTCATACCATGACCTAGTTGTGTGCAAACGAGAACCGTTGCTATGGACACCACCGTTGCCTAGCAACGGGACTGAAATTTTTGAAAAATCATAAAAAAATATATTTTTTCAAAAATCGGGCCACGGGCGACTGGGCAATACATTCAGCCATATTGTCAAAAATTTCCAGCCAGAACCTATGAAAACTGTCGGAGAAGATAGACTTTGAATGAACCCTGGTCGAAAACAATAAAAAAACGAAGTTCGTTATATCTCAGAGACTATGAGTCAGATATACATGAAACTGGTATGGTAGGTTCATGGTATGTCCTCGTTATGTGTGAGAAAGAACCGTTGCTATGGACCCCTCCGTTGCCAAGCAATGGCTGAAAAACCTCTAAATGTGGGGGTATTTTAAAGAAAAAAAAATCTGCAGCATTAACCCTTGAAACCAGAATCATGAATTTTCTTGTGCTTAATCCTCAGGTCATTCCCCATCGAACGGGCCCATCGCGTCAGGTTCTATTGGGTAGTCGACTACCCATGTCCGCCTACCGGCTTGTTTGCCTGTCTTTCTGTCCCTCTGTTCGGTACAGTGCTCCGTTAATACAATGGCGATTTCGATGAATCTTGGTTGGAAGGTTCATACCATGACCTAGTTGTGTGCAAATGAGAACCGTTGCTATGGACACCACCGTTGCCTAGCAACGGGACTGAAATTTTTGAAAAATCATAAAAAAATTTTTTTTTTTAAAATAAAAAATCGGGCCACAAGCGACTGTGGGCAGAATATTGTTGCGAATTCGCGCCCGCCGGCGTGCGGACGGCCACATCACTCGAATCGCGACCGCGTCACCCACCGGACGGACAATTCAGTCGTGACCCTCCGGGAACTATCGCCCGGAGCCAGTCACGGGTGGGCCTTTCAACCTCACCACAATCGTGCCAATTGGCCACCCGCGTAGGATAGGGTTGTTCGCCAAACTCGACCTACCTAAGTACCCACGCAGATGGTAAACCGGGCAATCGTACCTCGCTGCACGTTGACTCCGGACACGAGCCGCTTGGGCGGCCCGTTCTGTACCATCAGCATAACCGAGCGGTGTTATCGTCGACCTCGACGGTTCAGATTATTTACCGGGCGTTTTGCACCCACTACGAACCCTTTACGTGAAGCAGGATGGAGGGTCAATAAAGAAAAGACAAAGCGAAACGGGAA
>BROF01005382.1:14836-52664 GCA_024346535.1 Eptatretus burgeri | reverse complement strand
CCGACGCTTGTGGATTTCCCCCCGACGCTCGTGGATTTTCCCCCGACGCTCGCGGATTTTTCCACGATATTGGTGGATTTTTCCCCCGACGCTCGTGGATTTTCCCCCGAACTTTTGGATTTTACCCCAACATTTGTGGATTTTAGTCTATTTCCACAGCATTTTCCTGCCTATCGCGAGATTTCCCCCCGACATTCATGGATTTTTCATGGGTCGGGAAATCCCCGAAACCTCTCTCTCCCCATTTCCCATTGAAACTATGCCTCCACATTCGCAGTTTCAACATTCACGATGTTTTCCCGGAACATATCTTCTGCAAATGTCGGAGTCATGGTGTAATTTATTTGTTCCTAAGGCAGCGAAGTGTAATTGATTGTGTATTAAATTTAAGAACACCTTGCAATATGACAGAGCATACTAACATTTGTTGTGAAATCAGAAACATTTTTTTCCGAAAGTAAAAAATAAACAGGTTTCATTAGTTATGCCAGTGACTTCAGTTTCGACCATAAATGTGCTTCTTACGCATTTGTTGATTCCAACAAATATCTTGGCACATGGAAGTGCAGTTGGGAAAAGTTTGTTTGTTTGTTGTAGTTGTAAATAAGTTTGCAAGTTTGTTGTATTTGGGCAAACACATATTCAAAACTGAGGGGATCACCAATTTGTGTAGCTGCCCAGAAGGCAAGGCCTAGATCTTACACTTTGACCACTGAGTGGCCTTCATCCTGAACTTGACAGATATCCTGGATGACCACTCGATGGCGAAATGTCGGACCTGAGGCTTGCCTGTTGAGCAGCTATACGAGTTGGTGGTGCCTTCGGTTTTGAATATGGAGGTGGAATATTTTCACTCGTCAATCTCGATTCAAGAGTCATTATTTATTTAATTTGTCCTATGTTGAGTGTTGGTGGTATTGAATGAACTTAAACATGAATTACACCGATCTGCCTTGAAACCTCTTACTCTGTCATCCTGCCTGATTTGCAGTTCTTTGGCTGTTTTGCATTGACCGAGTTGAGTCATGGCAGCAATTCAAAGGGTATGAGAACAACTGCCAAGTACGAGCCAGCCACACAGGTGGGGCCTTGGCACCCATGTGCAAAACTGAAGCAGATTGAGACTTGTTTTGCTCATTTTAAAATATTATTTATTATTTTCTGCTTTTCCTCTGAAATCAAATTTTTATTGCTCAAACAAAATATCATTTTCTGGTTTTGGTGCATTTGATTTTAAATATTTGTAATTTATTAAATTTCACACTTTACTTGAAATAAGTTTATGTATTATAACTACCATCTTACAATCATGTAATAAAGAAGCTATTATGGTGAATGGTTGCGCAGTAGCCATATGAAATGCTAAACAGATGTCTGCTTTAACATCAGCTAGCAGAGCTTATCCGTCCTTCGCTGATGGACCAATTCGTCATCGTGTTTGCCAAAATTTTTGGGTGAGAAGGAGAAGGATAAGACAAATTTGCCCATGCATTGAGAGCTTTAACCTTTCACCCCCACCCCCTTTCTGTTCCTGTCTTCATGTCCTGCTGCCCCCCCCACCCCCTTCCTTACCTCCTCGTTCTTCTTGATGTCCCTGCCTGTGAGAAATGTCTCACATGATGACAGGCTTTAACAGGCCCCTCTGTTTCTTTGTTTTTCTGGGGGGGGGGGGAGAGAGAGAGAAGGAGAGAAGGGCAGGAGGACAAATTTTTACCCATGCAAAAAGTGCTTTAAGTTCAGCATTTCAAAATTATAAATGGCAATTGTAATATCCTCGACCACCACAAGACCAGGTGGCGCGACATAGTACACATTTGCATGGAGAACTTATGCCCCCCACACCCCAGTGGGAGGCTCACAATTAACTTCGTGGTACGGTGGGGTGCTTTAGAACCACGAATACCAATCAGTTAACTGCGAGTTCCAGTGTCCACCGTCTAATTATGCCGTTTAACTGGAGGTCACGTGGTTTCCCGAATGGGGAGCGCGCCCTCGGCAAAGCACCAATCTTATCTTGACTAGATCTTAATTAGGGTGGCCGAGCATTTACTGCTGGTGCGTGCGGACTATTACAGATCAATATGTTTGATAATTACCTCCCAGCCTATCTAGGTTTGGACAATGCTAGATCAATGGAAGGAAAGGACAAGCACGGACAGGTTGGAACGTCAACAAAGGAATTTATTAATAAGGAAAAAATAAATAAAAATAAGTTTTTATTTCCGTGTGGTAAAAATGACGAAATTCGAATCGATCAAAATGATTGCAAGCAAATAAAGAATTAATCAGGCAATGATAGAAAAAGAGACAAAGAGCAGATGCTTATCACTATGCCTTATTTAACAATTAAACACGAGACGATGGTACCCAGCAGATCTTTCAGGGGTTGGGGGGGGGGAGAGAAATCCAGTCTTGCTCACCAAATAGAAGTCGTACGTCAAATAAAACGTCCTGAAATGTGTGAGCGTGCCTTGTCCGTTGCCAGCGCCCAGCCTTGCGGTGCTGCCAATCGACGTCACCCCCAGTAATCAGGTGCGCCAAGAGCAGGTCTCGAGCAGAACCAGCACTAACGGTCCGAGCGTCACCCACCGTCAGGAGCCACCAGGAGTCACAACCGACGGACAGCTGCCAGGAGCTGTGAGAAGCTGAGGTGCTGTGAGAAACTGTAAGGCTGAAAGGCCATCACCGTCTGACTGGAACCGACGAGACGGCCGTCTAACTGGAACCGACGAAACAGCCGTCGCCAACTGACTCTCAAAGCTGTCAGAACCGCAACCAACTATCACCAACTGACTGGAAAAAAACGGACCTCTCGTCCTCGTTTATAGGCGGCCCGTCTGGGCGGAGCTTGAAACAGATGAGCAAAATCCACCCCGGCCATTTGCGCATCATTGCACGTGATAACCCGCCCATCTTGCAATCATTCCTGGCCTACGATGCCATGTTTGTGGTGCTGGACGAATGGCAGAAAGCAGCCATTTGCCAGAATTACCAAGCGATAACGTGAAGCGCTCATAAAACGTCAACAACAATTATCACCTCAATGTTCAGCCCGATACGAAAAATAGCCAGTTAGCGTCCATAGAGCTGCTGAACGGGGTGTCAAACACCGATGGAAAGAGGTGGGTGTCGAACGTCGATGGAAAGAGGTGGGTGTTGACGTCGATGGAAAGAGGCGAGACAAGCCTCCGTCAAGCTAACGCTATCTCACGTGCATGAATGTGTCTGCCATAAAGAGAAAACGGAGCTCTCCATCAGAGAGGGAATCTATTCTTTACCCTTCTCAATGCCTCAAAGTTAGAATCTCACCAGACATGGGGA
This sequence comes from Eptatretus burgeri, assembly GCA_024346535.1. Taxonomy (NCBI): domain Eukaryota; kingdom Metazoa; phylum Chordata; class Myxini; order Myxiniformes; family Myxinidae; genus Eptatretus; species Eptatretus burgeri. The sequence continues at coordinate 49,343 of BROF01005382.1, read as the reverse complement.
TGGGTCTATCCTGGACATGCATTTAGAGAAATAACTGTCTGAGGACCTGGATGTTTGTATGCATTCGTCATATCGGATTCTAAAATCCGTAACAATGTGTGTATATATATATATATATATATTATATACACACATTATATATATATATATATATATATATATATATATATATATATATATATATATATATATATATATATATACAACTTTGACTTCCTGCCATTTCTTTGTTTTCTGACCGATACTGCTTTCCTTTTCAGGGTTTGGTGGTGTTATTGTGGTGTTTGTTCCCTGGGATTTCTATCTCCATAGCTCAACGATGCCATTGACAGTGAAGCAGAAGACAAAAGTGATGGCTCTGTGGTATGAGACGAAATCATATGTAGACACCCACCGGAGGTTCTGCGGGAATACGACCTCAGGACACGCGATCGACCCACAAATTGTGCCATTCAACGTATTGTGAAAAATTTTCAGCCCAGGGGTACAGTGCAAAACCAGAGCAAGAACAACAGTGGCAGGTCAGAATCAGTAACCAAGAGCCAAGTCAACATCGACGCAGTGCGTTATTCTGCAGTGGACAGTCCCAATAAGTCCCACCGCCAGAACTCCCGGGAGCTCGGCATTAATCCAACATCAGTCTGTTGTATCCTCACTAAGGAACTGAAATACATCATCTCTATTGGGCGTTAACTGGGTCAAGATGACGTGAGAAAGAGACTTGATATGTGCAGTTGGCTCAGTGACAGGATGGAGCGGCACCCAAACTGGATCATCCTGATCAGGTTCAGTGATGAAGCCCATTTCCACTTGAACGGTGACATCAGCAACCACAACAACTCTTTTTTTTTTTAGGGGGCAGAACCACCTGAGGAGATCACTGGGAGGTCCCCGAAAGGGCCTAAGGTCACATGCTTCTGCGCCTTCAATGCCAGACGGGGAACGCTTGGGCCTTAATGTTTGAGAATGACAACAGCAGGATGGTCAGACTATCAATGGTGAGCGCTACTGGGCCATGCTCCAGAAGTTCCAGAATGATTTAGCCCATAAGGTCACCCCAAACTAGCTCAGCATGCCCTGGTTTATGCAGGATGGTACACCCCCACATACAGCTGGTGACACCATCACTCTCCTGTGGCAGCTCTTCAGAAACCACCTCATTGCCCTGGGTACCACTCATGACTGGGTACCCCATGGCCCACACTTGAACCCTCTGAACAACCGGTTCTGGGGGGCTGCCAAGGGCTCTGTCGACGCCAACCACCCTGCTCCACTGGATGATTTGAAGCAGGAGGTGTCAGACTACCTCCAAGCAGTGCCACATGAGACTTCCAGGAAATTTGGACAGAACTTTGGAGTCGGGATCAATGCCTGTCTGAAGTATGGAGGGGCACACATCGAGAGTGTCAATTACATGGAGTTTGCGAAAATGCCAATTTCAGACCTTGGGCTCTCACAAACTCTTGCAGTGACTTACTGCAACAGCAATCAGTGATAGAAAATACCATGTCATAAGCTTTCAAGAAATGTTTGGTTCACGTTCCTGAGGTTTCTGTTTCTTTGAAAATAAACATTTAAAGTTGCATCACTCTTTTTGAAACTGTGTGTGTGTGTGTGTGTGTGTGTGTGTGTGTGTATATGTATATGTATATGTATATGTATATGTATATATATATATATATATATATATATATATATATATATATATATATATATATATAAACAATTGACCCCTCCCACACTCCTCAAGCTGATGAAGCTGCATAAAGCAACCCAAGAGGAACTACACAAGATAAGTGCTATGTTGTTTCGAACCCTTCCCAAAGTTCTTCATCTACTAAAAAGACGTCCACAAATAGTACACACGTGAGAATCCCAAAGCCACACACCCTCTCAGCTACCGGACCGTTTTTGCAAATTTGAGCAAAAAAGCGAGAGCAAACCTGGTCTCGGGCAACGTTTTCTTCTTTAAAAATTGTAATCCCAACTGCCCCAATATTATACCGTCACCTCAGCACCGTCACCACTGCCTGCCCCCGCTGCACCCTCATCACCGCCTACCCCCGCTGCACCATCACCATTGCCTGCCCTCGCTGCACCGTCATCACTGGCTGCACCATCATCACTGCCTGCCCTCATTGCACTGTCACCATTGCCTGCCCTGTTGCACCATCACCACTGACTGCACCCGCTGCACAGTCACCACTTCCAATATCCTCAGCAACCTCACTCCACAACTGCAACCAACTATTATCTCCACATTTCTCACATTCTGCTACTTGCTGCAAATTATCAATGCGTTCCTTCAACCGAGTAATAACCTTCCTCAAGCGGACGATTTCCTCACACTTCCTGCAACAGTAAAAACCCTCTGCTTCCCCTATTGTTGACGTGGTCCACATTGAGCAACTGTTACATTTTATGAACTCCTCTTTTCTCCTTCAGTCTCTATTTATACCCCCTTTTTCATCCCCATACTCCCAAGGTCCCAACTGACTTAACGCTAAACTTAACACAAGGCCTCCCCCTACTTCTTTCAATAAACAAACACAAGTGCACTCTAAAACTGTTATGAACACAATTACAGGTTTATAAGTACAGTTCCACGTAGTGGAGATGTCATATTCACAATCCCTGTACGTGTTCTCTTACTTCTAAACCTACCGAAGCGACAGTTAAAATTATTTTGAGCTGATGGGCGTCACGGGCCTTGTGAAGATCGGCCTCAGTGATCGAGGGAGCGGTCTGTTAGTTTATACACCACCCAAATAGCTATGTGGCATTCTCTCAAGCAGGGCTGCAACCCCTGTCATTACAAATTTGTCCGAGGTCTAAATGGCATGCTCCGCTTGCCGAGCGAAAACATTACTCCCTGATGATGAATGAGATAATAATTTAAATATTCTCCAAAAGAAAACATTTAAAACCCATTGAATGAGACAGGGAATGGGACGTGGCATGACGCCATAAAAAGGAACCCCCAGACGGTGACATTTCCAATAATTAATTAGTTATCTATCAAAAGATCACAAGTGAAATTTTCACCATTGGTGCGACGACTCATGTGGAATGTTTTAATGATAATTATGACATCATAGGTCACGTGGTGTGGCAGCCATATTGGACAAACGGAAAAACTTTGGACCTCGGTATCTCTGAAACCGCACAAAGGAAAAAATTGAAACTTGGCATATAGCAAGTACTCCGCATGGGGAATGAGGGTGATTTTTTTTTATGACGTCATAATTGAAAATGTAGAATTCCACATCCGATCAGTATGAACATTTTTGAGGGTCATCTCGGGATAAAATGGTCTCCATAAAAATTTTTGAATGACGTCATCGGTCACGTGATTCCGCAGCCAGATTGTTTAAAAAAAACAAGGACAAATGTGTCCAAGAGCCGCGTCCTAAAGGCAATAACAACAACAACTTCCGATATTTCGTCATGTGCCTTGATGGAGCCAATAGCGACACCCGTCATGGAGGCTCCTCGTTCATGACGAGAAAATCGTGTGTTTACGAAATTACAATACATTAAATGGAATAATCTTTAAATAGTAACGTGAACTTTTCGAAACTTTAAAGCAATTGTCCGAATATATTTAAAATTTCATGATAGACGCTCTCAAAAGGCACCATCAATGCGAGGATGCGTACAGGTGTTTAGTATTTAAGGAGATCCAGATCCTGTATATAAAAGAGCCGAGTCCTTAAGGTTTTGTCTTCACAAGAAGAAGAAGAACAACGCGGAGCTCTCTTAGAGCCAGTGTTCGCTACGCGCGACGCGGCTAAAAATAACCTTCAAAAATCTTCTCTGAAATGGCTGCAAAGATCGAGACGAAACTTTACACATATGACCGCCTATCCATGAGGAACAAAACAGTCACACATATGATGTCGTCGGTCACATAGTTTGGCAGCCATCTTGGATTTACCTGAAAACCTATAAAATACACGACTCAAAAGAAGTCCTGGCGAGGGTTTGCAATCTCTGATTGCTCTATTTCTTGTTAACTTTGTTTTTGTTACTTATTTCAACCATGTTTAAACAAGCCCTTATGGCTAGTGTGGACCATTGGTCCATGCAGTGTGACTCGCTCTCATGAAAATGACAAGCCTTGTGTTCGTGTAACGGTTAAGGTGGCTGGCTTGAGATCTTAGGTTCTTGGGTTCGAGCCCCTGTTACCGTTAAATTAACACCATGTGGGTTGATTTTCAGCCTGTCATTCTTCTGAGGTCAGTAAAATGAGAACCAGCTTGCTGGAAACAGGGGACACTGCCACAGGCTGTACATGAAACAACATGAAAATAAAAATGGACACTCAGACAGGGATCAAGTGGGATGCCACTGGACCCCTTGTGGGCTGGAGGGACAGTGATCCTTGTGGAGGTCAGGGGCTGGAGCCCCCTGAATCTATCAAGGTTTTAAGTATTTAAATATTCTATGAGGTTTTAAATATGTAAATCTATGAAGTTTTAAGTAATTAAGTATTCCTGAGATGGTTTCTTGAGCATATTAAGATCACAAGGTCAACATCATGATAATTTGCACCATGACCGTAATAAGCCATAATCCTGAGATGACGGGACAAATGGTGTCCCAGGAAGGAATGGAACAGGACACGGGACACTTCCATATAAAATGGGATGATCCCTTAAAATATGGGACGGCTGGGCACAGTGGGTCCATGGTGGGTGGTGAAGGCACATCGTTAACATCCATTGGTATGATGGCTCCCAGATCGTCCGAGGAATGGCACAATCATTGATGCAATGCCCTGCCTCCAAAGCACCAATCCAAGTGTTCTGCCTCTCTGCCATCTTTGTCAATGCATCTAAATTACAACCTTTTATAAGGAATCCTCATAATCAATCACTGGTACAGCTAAAATATAAGAAGAGCATTTATAATCAGTGCTCATGATCACAGGCAGGAATGTAATATTGTATTTTCACTCGTGCAACTTCTTCATACTGTCGCTCTCACAGGAGTTTGTGTTAAATACACCTGACATTGAAGCAGCCAAGTGTTGGGTCGGAAACCTGGGCAAGAACGCTACTCATGCTGTGGTGTATGCACAACTGTACACAGCTGATGGGCAGCACCATGGTTTGCACACCTTTGTTGTACAGGTGAGTTTCAGGATATGGTGGAGTTAACTTGCTTGGGCATGAGTAAAGCCACAATGACGAATATTAATCTAAAAATTTGGCTTCAACGGTAATGATGCAACAAGCAGCCATGCACCATGCACACACAGATTGGATCTTTATTTTCTGCTGCTCACTTGTTTATTCTTCACTTCCTGTGATTTGTGTTAGTTTCTGGCAGTTGTGTAGTCGAGAGAGAGGGGGGGGGGGAGAGAGAGAGAGATAGAGATAGATTTCACTGTCAAATAAGTGTAGGTTGGTGTTGTTGAGATGTGGTTGGATTCAAGTGGGAATGTCACAATCTTTATGGAGACCTGATTATTGTGACAGGTGAGGAACCCAAAGACGTTGCTTCCTCTTCCTGGAGTAATGGTGGGAGACATGGGCATGAAGCTTGGCCTCAATGGTCTTGATAATGGGTAAGACAATTCATTACCTCTGCCACCAAAGGTGGGTGGAGGGTATGTTTTCACCCCTGTCTGTTTGTCTATGAACAGGATATATCAAAAAGTTGGAGACAGATTCGGATGAAATTTGGTGGAGAGGTTGGGTGTGTGACAAGGACGAAATTATTATATTTTAGGGAAGATCCAGATCTGGATACTCGAATTTTTAAAGTGATTCTTCACCATTGAGAGATGGGGCCAAAAACGATATATAGCACGATATCTCAAGAAAGATGTAGACGAGTTATGACATAACTTGGTGGAAGAGTTGGTTAGATGACCAGGAGAAGCTGATTTGATTTTGGTTCAGGTCCGAATCCAGATCCGGCCAATCAGTGGGATACAAATGTAAACTGTTCAGCCTGGCAGTGAGTGGCATGCGCTCTACCGAGTGCCGTTCTAGTTTTTACTGTGAAAGGTGAAATGTTTTTTAAAATGTGGATTGTTAATTAAATTACATTCCTCCGCAGGTTTGTTCTCTTCGACAACGTGCACATTCCACGAGAGAGTCTCCTCAACCGTACTGCGGATGTGACTCCAGAGGGAAGATACGTCACACCATACAGGGTCAGTCATGGCTTCTCTCAAGTCATGCAGAGCTTGAGGCTCGAAGTTTTGATTGATCGATATCATTGAAAATTGCATGAGATGTAGCCTTCGAAGACATCCCATGGAGTTGAGCTGCTCCTCTTTAGTTTTATCACATTTTGCATCTTACTCCATCACTGCATGGTGGGGTAGGCCTACTGAACTGTAGCAGGCCGATGGAGTTGTGCATCCCCCATTTCTGGATCTAGGATTCGTTTTTGCTTATGACCTTTTCACTTCGCCTAATATGAAGTGTGTGTGTGTTTTGTTGGTTGTTATCTCCATCTGCGGGTTTCAGGAGGTGGAATGGAGTCTTCCCAAGAGTCAAAGTAGCCACCCCAATTTTGGGAAAAGCTCACAGTTCATGGACCAAGCTGTTCAACTTTGTTGTTCTCAGAGTTTTGTTCCGAGGGCCCTTTTCAGGATCATCACTGAACCCTGGGCCTCCTCAAATTGTAGTTTGTTTGTGTTAATATCCCCAGGGATGGTTTTCAATATCGCAGTTAGGTTCTTCTTTATTATTCCTGTTGCTCCATTCATCACTGGTGCAGCTTTGATTATCTTCGGCTTCATACATCTCTTGATATCATGTTTGAGGTCCTGGTGTTTCATCATTGTCTTGATTTCTACATTATTCAAGCCAAAATCACTGGTTACTGATATCTCAATCAGCAATGCTGTCTTTTCCTTTTTGTACCTAAGTCTGATGTCCGGTCACAACGCTTTGTTTTCTGTGTTCACGCTCGATGGGATCATCAGGTCGTACGTGAACATGACGTCCTTATTTTCATTGATTGTCCTTGGTTCGTGTTTCCGTGAGTTTTCTGGAACTGGGATGTTGAAATTTTTGCAGACATGCCGATGGATCACTTTGCATACTTTGCTGTGCCGTTGTGTGTAAAGTTGTTCTGATTGTTTTTTGCATCCCGGAAGCAGTTGACTAGTACTTTCTGTTTCTGTCTTGCAGATCCTACACTTGTCCATCTGTTTCAGTCCCGCCATCTTTTTAAATCCATTGGTCCTTGATCTTTGGGCATTTATTATTATTATTCAATCTCCATCCCAGTTGAGCTGACCTCTTCTTAGCCATTCCAATGAGCCTCCTCTGTTGATCCCAACTCGGTCCAATTCTTTTTTGTATTTACCTGCTCTTTTTGTCATTCTCCAGTTGTTGGTGTATATCTGTTGATATTTCTTTTTATATATTTTGTCTTTTTTCCAATTGTTGGGGCTGTATTGGTTGCTGTTTCATTTTCCTGTGTCTTCTATTCACAGCTGTTTTTGGAAATTCTTTGCAAGGTGAATTAGGGATACCTTTTTAGGTTTATTGTGTTCATGTTTGTTTACAAATTTAATCCGATAGTCCGTTGAGCATTTACTCGGCTAGTTCTACACTCGTCCCTCTGTGCATCTGTTTTTGTTGGTTTACCTTGTACAAATGTGCACTTGGCACACTTATCTAGTCCAAATTCCATTTGAATGTCCTCAGTGAACCGTTTTACTAGTTTTAGTTGTTCTGTCAATGTTTTGTCGTTCGGTTTGAAGAGCTTTAAATCATCCATGTGTAGGAGGTGTGTCACCTTTTACTGTTTCTTTGGATGTCCTTCTATTTGTTGTTCGGGTGTATCCATGTACTTCTTTGTTGATAAGGTTATTCAGTGGGTTCAGAGCCAGGCAAAACAAGAGGGGGGGAAAGACTTTTTCCCTGGAAGATCCCACACCGTACCCTGACATCTGGTATTTCGATGTTTCCTTCTGCGTGCTGTAATACCAATACCAGAGCTCCATTGCTTTCTCAATCCATTTGATTATTTAGGGATTGATTTTTGTATATTTGCATGCATTGTATCATCCACGAATGTGGGACACTGGCAAAAGCTTCCTTATCGTCTATCCAGGCGGTGGACAATTTGGTTCTTCACATTTTGCAATTTTCAAGTACGGCCTTGCTTAGTAATAGGTGGTCATTTGTTCCATAACAACCTCTCTTCCATGTTCTGCCTCAAAACCTCCTTGTTGTGTTCGGTGATGGAACATCATATCTGTGATGATTGGTCGGTATTTGTGAGGAAGTTGGGTTTCTTCAAATTTTGGGATGAGAAATGTGTTTCCTTCTACGAGCCGCTCATCCACTGACTTTTTCTCTTGGATCAGTTCGATGAATGTCCTGACGTAGTGATTGTGGAGAGCAGCAATTTGGAATTCCATCTGGGCCTGGGTTTTTAAAGTTTGGAATTTTTTGTTGTTTTCTAATTGTGTTTTTTTTTTTTTTCCATCAGTAATCACTGCGGGTATTTCTTCGAGATGTTGCTTCTTCTTTTCCAAGTCTGGGATCCATTCTGCTTCCTTGTTGTGTTCTTTTTTGATCTTCAAAAATTCCTTTCCAGAATTTTTCCAGCTGTTCATTTTCAGGAAGAGTTGACAAATTCTACTTTTGTTTCCCCAATTCATGGAAGAATCTCTTCGGGTTATCATTAGAGGGTTACTCTCAAACATTTGCTTTTGTTTTCTCCTGTTTGCTTCCTCATTTTTTTTTTTTTTATCTTCCTTGCTATCATTTCTATATTGAGTTTTTTTTTTCAGCACCCAAACACTCAAGGTCTTTCACTTCGATTTTGTGTTTGTTTTTTATTCTTTGGATTATTTTTTTAGTTCACCTGGAACGTAGTTCCGGGGAGTGTATGAGAAGGCATGTCGACAGTCTGGCCGTCCACAAGCACCTGCAACTTCTTCTCAGAAACTACACACAATTCTAATGAAACTTGACTACAAACTTCATCACCTGTGATGTACCAAAGTTTGTTGACACCTTTAAGAAAATTGGGGTCGAAGGAGGTCTCTGGGGGGTTGCCCCCCAAAATATGTTTTCTTCTCCAATACAATACACACAATTTCGATGAAACTTGACCACAGCCTTCATCACCCGTGATGTACCGTGGTTTGGTCACTGCATTAAAAAATCTCCATCGGTATTTCCTTCTCTGGAACATATTTTGTGGGTCATCCATGCCTCCCAGTGGTTCCCTGGTTTTCTTATGCAGGCGCTTCCAGGTGAGCACCCAGGGGTATTGCCCATATCTTTAGCTCACCTGGACTTTAGTCCGGGGAGCTTATGCGATCGAGCAGTGTCCGTAGGTGAGTAAGTGAGTCAGTCAGTCAGTCAGTCCAGAAACACTTCAGTCATTATCGCTTGAACCAAACACCCGATTTTGATGAAACTGACCGAGTGGAACACTCCTCCATTGACGCACATTCCTCCACAATTGACCCTGATTCACAACAACAACCATCACATTCCCAGCAAGGCCATGGCTTCATCTTTTAACACACTGCAGGTGTGGCCCCCAACTCAGCAGCGGGGAGGTCCTGCACAAACAAGATGATGGGGGTGCTTCAGGCTGTGGTGCCTACAGTCCAAATGCAGTTGCCGACGTCAAAACTTCTCCCCCCCACACTTAAACTTCTCGGCCCCCAACAACCAAATAGCTCTTTAGTTGTACATCTCGCCGGGGATGGTCTCCACACATGCAGCCACTCTTGGCCTCAGGCTCTCCTGGCCTCTCCCCAGATCACCAAGACTCTACTACCCATTGGTCACCCAAAAAGACCTTCCTCTGATGGGACCACAAACTCCAGACACCACCAGCTGCCAGGGGTGAGTTACCTCAGGAGGGGCCACAGTCACCACTCCTCCAGAACCTGTTCTGTACCTGTTAACACACACACACACACACACACACACACACACACACACACACACACACACACACACACACACCTTCCCCTCCCGCAAAACCCCAAATGTCACTCCCTCCCCTGCTGCCATTACAATCTCCATCACCTGCAATACAAAAGTACTGGGTACCTACCCTGCCATGGCCTGCGTACACACGAATCATCAGCAACATCAAAACAAAACACCATCTTTTGTTTTGAACCCACATCACATTTTAAGCCTTTCCACCGGATCAACATGCTTGGCTCTCGTGGCCACTCTTGCCCATCATCCATACCAATTTTCCAATTCACCTGCATACCTCCAATAGCAAAGCATGGCCAGTCCTGACAATGGGGCAAGGTAAATTTAACCACAACTCCAATCAGCACTGGGAGCCCGTTCAATACCAACAGCTCCTGCTGAAGCCATTCTTCTCGTGGAACCCATGTCTGTCAATTAAATCCAGGACTCTCTTTCCAAACCAAGAGCCCATAAATCATAGTGGATCATCTGTGAAAGGCCATGCAGGCCTCTCCAGGCCTTTCTCAATCACTCCATAATGTTCCACAGATGCTCCAATGGTGTCTGGTGGGCTGCCTTCATATCCAGTCCATGCGGATTGACCCACGTCCATAGACTAGCACAGCATGGCATGTCGCGACATGCTGACTGTCCCAGAGCCTCAGGAAGAGGTGTAGTCATGGCCACATGCCCGGGTAGTCACATCATCAGGCCCTTACTGGCCCTCAGTAGTACCACCACCAAAGCACGACCCGCAACACCTCCCCATAGTGGTTCTCATGGTACACCATGACAGGTGCTCAGTATAAACCACCTTGGACCCCCAGAGGTCTCAACGCCCTCCAGGGTCTGGCGACCCCACCAGCCTGAGACACTCACTCGGACGGCACCCTGATGGACAGGGGATGCCACACTCCACCTGACTCCCCGTGGGGCTCGGGTCATGCCACATGACCCGTGGTCAGACCCCATGTCCAAATTCTGCCAGTGCATATCACCAGCTGTCCAGCCCAACCCAATAATCAAGTGGGGCAATTCCCCATGGATTTGACCCCCTTAACCCCACCCGGTCCGAATCAGGTGAGAGGGAGGCGGCGAAGTGCATCCCCTTCCCCTCACTGCCATTGTGTGTATGTGTGCGCGTGCATCCACGTCTGTACAAAGCAATCAATGGCACCAAAACCAAATTACAAATTCCTGCTGTATTACCTACAGAGGATATGTTGGGGTTGCATCAACAGCAAGAGCCGTTTACTTAGTCAATGACGCTCAGTGGAGTGGTGTTTCACAAGAAATAGACTCTTTGATTTATTCAAAAGCAATTAAAATGAGTCTATGAGTAGATTCTTCCATGAGCCTCAATTTTATGTCTACAAGCTGAAGTTGTATTGCTTCACTAACGTTTGCCTCCTTAGGATTCAAAGGATCGTTTTGGAGCCAGCCTTGGCATCCTGTCATCAGGAAGAATTTCCATTTCTAATTCGTCGATCACAAACATGATAGTGGGCCTGACAATAACCGTGCGCTACTCTGCTGTGCGGCGACAGTTTGCGCCTTCTGATGACGAGGACGAGTTACCTGTCCTGGAGTACCAGCTGCAGGTGATTGCATCGTAACGGTACTCATTGGAATGGAATTACAACCTTCCTGTCGTCGCTTCATTTTTCTGGGGACAAGTAATCATAAATATGCTGTGCGATTGTGGTTTTCTATCTGAAAGCAAATCAAAGGGATATTTTGATAACCTTTGCGAGGAGTTATTAATTGATAACATTTAGTGAAACTTTTGCTTCGACTCGAACAAAGGTGATCTTTATGCAACTTAATTGTGTTTTGCTTTGCAGCAATGGCGTCTGATTCCATACGTTGCTGCTGCCTACGTGCTTGACCACTTTGCTAAACTGTTGTACCTGCAGTATACAGACTTTATGCTGTCAATTGTGATGAAGGAAAACAGCAGGAAACAGGTAACGGTTAAAACATGACATCACGGTGCCTGATCTTGCACCTGTCTTTACCTGCCCCACCACCCGTTCTCCATTTCTGATGAACTACCTTTACTGGTTATATGGCTATTCAGTAAACTTATCGCGAAATGTATAAACAGGTAGCGGAAGACTGACATGTGGGGGAGAGTCGCACTCATCATGTGGAGTATTGTAATTGCTGGATGGATGGCAGGATGGCCATCTAAGCTGTCTAGCCTGGGTTTGAATCCCGACCCAGCTATAAACTATTATGCCAGTGATTCACAGGCAGGGTGATTCATCAATGTGTGTACCGTCTGTTGGATGGACTTTAAACTGGATGTCTCGTCTGCCGACATTAGTTGGTGGATGTTGAAGATCCCAGAGTGTCGTTCGCAATGACAAGGCGAGCTTTCACCAGCACCATGAACATCTAGGGTCAAGGCCATCCTGCTAACCTCATCTGGATTTGAAGTAGCCATGTAATATTGACTGATTAACCTTTTTAATCAATGTAATAACGCGACTCTGACAGTGATTTCAGTCGAATGTTCAATGGAAGATCCGGGGGGGGGGGGAGGGGAGGGGTCACCAGGTGTACGTGAACCCTCCCCTCCCCTCTGCCCTTTCAAGTATGTCACATGATCGTCGTGCGAGATATCACTGAAATATCAGCAATTCGCACGTCTTTTGCTTCCACTCGGTAATTAATCTGAGCCGCGATACTTTTCTCTGCTGGTTCTGTTTTAATCCCTGCAACTCAGTGTTTAGTTATGGCTCCGAAGAGAAAGGCAACATTTTCAGGACCGTGTCCCACAACAAAGCGCAGTACACAATGCTGAACTATTTCACCAGATAATTCAACGTTTCCGTGGCTACATCGTCCATTATTATAATTAACTAGACGACCTGTAAACCTGTTGGGTTCCCGTTGACAGCGGTTGATAAAAAAAATCCTTAAAAAAAAAAAAAAAATAAGATAGCTCCAGCAAACGATACCGCTGAGGTTGTTTCCATTGATCAAATTCTCTCGAAGAGTACTTTACTGAATCAGGAATCAATTTTTTAAAATAATTTTCTTTGTTGCCCAATTTTAACGAAACTTGATACTGCACACCGCAAGAGAATGGTGAGTAAGGTAGTCCTAAAATTTTTGCACTATCGTGTACTGTTTTGGCTGTATTTCGGGAACATACATATCTACATACATACAAGATGAGAGTTTTAGTAATATATAGATAGATAGATAGATCTGTTGATCCACAATGGCGAGTTTAGGTTTCGTGCTCAGGGTCATTTCGCCGCCTGTTGTGCTTGTCCGTTCGATATATTCATTGATTTGTTTTGGAAACATTTTGTGTATTTACATTGTTGTTGTAAAGATCCGTCGCAAAGATTTCAAAATCTTCATCTTTTCTTTAAGGCCCTGTCACACCTTGACGATTTAGTCAGCGTATGCCGACGTATGAAAAATTTGTCTAAAACGCTGGCACACGTTGAATACGTTATGGGTAAGTTTTGTATATGTTAAGAGCACGCTGAAGCACGCTGGCATAAGTCGTAGTACGCCGAGCTCGTCGACAAATTTTAAGCATGCTCAAAATTTTTCGACGTATGCCAGCATATGACTCGCACGTTCCGCATACGCTGGCCATAAGTTGTAGGCGCGTTATGCGATCGTTGACACACGTCGACACACGTTACTTGTAAGTTACTCATAAGTCGAAACACGTCGAGGTAATGTTTAGCTTACCCGAAACTTATTTCTAACCTATGAGTAACGTGCTTTGAACCTATGTGTAACATATCTCCAACGCATATTGACGTATGTAGACGTATTTGACGTCTTCCGGACGACCACAGAACTTACTGAACGTGTTTCTAACTTACAGCTACCATATAATGGTGTATTGGCAGCGTTTAGGGGAATTGGTATATAAAAATGGGCTTCACAGGAGGAACCCGTCAGTGTTCCAGACTCCATGTTTTTATTTATTTATTTATTTATTTTTTTCTTTGGCATGACGGTGATGTTGACACTTCGATTTCTAGTGCAGTTGTGATTTAAATCGTTGAGCGGCAGCCTATTAATAGCCTACGCCACGTGATCGTCGGTGATACGCTGCCGCGCGCTATGCATAAGTTAGACTATCGTTGGGCATAGGTTGTGAACGCCGACAACACGCTAAGCATTCGTTGGTACAAGTTATCTATAAGTTATCAAAACTTTCTCGTTCTGTGTACGTTACTAATACGTTATGCATACGTCCAACTCGTTATGAATACGCCCAAAACTGGAAAAAAAACATGAATAGTTCAGCGCACGCCAGCGTTTTACATACATTTTGATACGTTGCCATACGCTGGCTAAAACGTCAAGGTGTGACAGGGCCCTTAGAACCCGTTAGTGACAGGCCTGAGGCCTTTTCATCAACTCGCTCGATATTCCCAAATTTTCCTGTGGAGAATGTAAGTTTCTGTTCGGACGCTGTGAGGTCTGGATAGATTAAGCGGTTTTTCCTCGATGATTACATTGACATGAATAAAGCATGCTGGTATATTTCACAATACGAGAACATGTTAACCTTCGGTGAACTCCCCGTAAATAATTCTGGATCCGTCCCTGAGTGCCGTTATAGTTCTTACAGCGAACGTTGCATTATACAAATCAATTTCCCATGAAAGCACCGTAGTCAAATTTAACCAACTGTTTGTGCAAAACACGATAATTTTATCTCAAAGCAAACCTCCCGATGAATAATTATAATCGGGAGTTTGCAGGTTATATGTTTTTCGGATGAACTAAGTTGGGAAATTACCGGAAGTCCAAAAACCACCATGACTGCGTGACAAATGTGTGCGGCACCTTTCATCGGCTGTGCTTTCTCAAGTCTCTCGAAACACAGGACGGAAACCACGTTTTGTTTTCATCATAAAGCAAAGGAGAACAGTCATGTACACAAGGCCATCAGACAAGACTCACTAGTGATACGCGGACATTGATGGCGTCAGATGTTGTGAAAGTACAAAGATATAAACTGTTCACTCTGTGCCGTGTCGTTTTTCTCTTCTTTTTGGTTTTTCCTTTTCCTTCCAAAAATAAGAAACGGGTTCCCTTCCAAGAAACCTGGAGCCGCCAACTTCTCAGACTCACAACGGACCTTCTAACCATTACACCACCGAGTCTGCTTTCTTGTTCCTTCCTTGTTCCTTTTTCGTATTGACAAGGGGAGTCCGAATCTGCAAGACCTCAACCCCCTTCCCCGGCTGTGCCATGTGTTTGGGATTTCAATGCTTGTTAAAGCTGTAAACAGTTCAAATGTGCATTGGAAAGAGAGAGGCTCTGCGACTTCACTTGGCTTGCTGTTCATGTGGATACCTGTAATACGTTTTCACTGAAACCTTATTTGTGCTCCTGTTACCTTCACTGTCCCACTTTCTACCGATTAAGGTTCACCTCCTGTCTAATATGTTATTCTTTGCTTCTTACATCCTGTCCAGCAAGGAAGCATCTCACACCCATCTTGTCATACTCCTACCTGTCAACGTCTATGCTTTCGCCAACTCTGTGTGTCTGTTCCAGTGGTACCAACTCTATCGGAGTTGGTATCAACTCTGTCGCTAACTCTGTCAGAGACTTAATTCCTTTGGTACCAGGTCTCTTCGGAGAATCCTTGGCTATCGCTGGTCGGACTTTGTGTCCAATGAGCGGTTGCTGAGAAAGACTCGAATGAGATTTGTTACCTGCATACACCGTGAGCGTCAGCCTCGGCTGTATGGACACGTGGCTCGATTTTTCCTGACGTTGATCCTGCTCACCAGATTATCTCGGTGAGGGAGTCTCGTGAATGGAAGAGGCCAATGGGCCGACCACGTGCCTCGTGGTTGAAGCAGGTTGATCGGCATCTCAAGGAGATGGGGATGGGCCAGGTATCTGCTGGGGGGATGGCCAGATGGAGGCCCCTGGAGTACCAGTGGAACGTGGACGCAGCGACGTGCTGCTCCGGCGCATGCTCCCATACCTGACCTGACCTGTGTATCTGTCGGCCTTGCATCTGCCTTTATCCCACCAATGTACAGTATTATCAACGTGTTCTTCTCTGGCTCTTCCGTGAGCCTGCATGAAGAAGATTTATGAAATGTTGTGTATTAAAGAAAGCATATTGCATTCATCAATAAAAAAAATCTCTTCTAATGATTGTAGTACGTTAACGGAAAGAGGCAAAACCCATTTTAGGTAATTTGTTTGCTCATGTACAAAACGCATTTTAATCATGCAACGAAAACATCATGGCTCATTGTGCATATTCGCCATGTTTAAACCGGCAGAGCGAGATGGGCCGCGAGTTCCACGCCTGGTCATGTGCTCTCAAGCCTTTGTGCAGTTGGACAGCCCGTGATACTCTCCAGGAGTGCCGTGAGGCTTGTGGAGGCCACGGATACCTGGCAAGTGAGTCTTGTGGTCCAAGTGCATTGTGGGTCGTTTTCATGACACCAAAGAAGTAAAAATAGTAATTTGAACTGCCATAATTTCCTGTTGGAGTTTAACCATACGTAGCATCTCATTCGAATGTCAAGGCAATTGTTGTTCGAGAGAATGGGTCGGGGGATTTAGGAATGTTTTTTTCCGTGGCCAGTAACATAGAAGGGATTTAGGTTTTGACCAGGGTGCTGACCCAGAGGCTTGTATCGACAAAATATATATTTTAAATTTCATAAAATGTTCTTGTACATCTGGAGGACTCAATGGCACAAGTGAACAGATAATTCACATTTCCAAAGTCAGCTCTGTGCCTCATTCAAAATGTGTTCAGATTAAAATTAATGAAATTGCTTTAGTTATGTTTGTACCAGGAGCAGCAGCTTCCCTCGTGTCCTCTTGATAAAGTTTGTCATCCTTTATCGCAGAACTCAGTTTGATGGAGGATTTCTTTCATCTGATTGTCTTTCCTTTGATTATATCGAATGCAGACTGACATCACCATTGACATTTGGGTGGTGTGCCTGCTTGGTTTGTTCAACGTACCCCTCATGTGGAGTCGAGCAGTGTACAGGCTTAACCAAAGGTCTTGCCTTATAAAGCTTATTTGTATTGTGCTGATGACACCATGAAGAAGCAGACACGTTTCCAAAACTGAAACTTTAAAATGTGGCTTGTACACGACTCCTCCCAAGGGTCGTTGTTCTTCAAACATTTTGTAGAGACTTATCTTCAGTGGTTGTCCAGGCCCACAAAAAAACATGACCTTCTGCAACAGTTTCCTGGAAACCAGACTCGCTGGCATGATGGTTGGAGCGTCTGCTGTGAGTTGGGGAAGTCAGCGGTTTAATTCTGATCTCTGATGTCTGACCAAGACTTAAAAATTGGTATGTCCTGCTTTCTTGCTTGACACTCAACATTGAAAAAGGACAGAGCATCGCCAAACAACCACATGCTGTTTTACAAGAATCCTCATGGATTGAAGGATGCAGTTTCATTTTGCTCCACTGTGAATCTAATACTGGATGAGAACCTGTCCGCAAGTTTTTTTAATTCTCCCAGAATTACGGATGAATGACTTGTAATACCCCCCTCACATCGTCAGCGGTGCCATATGATACACATTTACAGAGAGAGAATTGGAGTGTTCCCACTGCCCTGAATCCCCTTCCCCTGAATATGCGACCCAGACAGAAACCATACTTGAGGTATCTTTCGGGAACATGCAAAATCTGTTTGGATTTGGTTCAGTATTTTTTTTTTTTTTAGTTTTTGAAGGATGTACACGACCAGTCAAAAGTTTAAGAACACCCCCATTTTCCAGTTTTTACTGAAATTTAAGCAGTTTAATGTTTCAATGTACTCTGAAATTAAAGCAGAGAACAAATAAACAATTGCAGATAAAACAGAAATCATGGAATCGTTTTGTTGAACAAAATTTAATCTAAATTTTTGACTCGTCAAAGTAGCCACCTTTTGCAGATATAACAGCCGAACATACTCGTGGCATTCTTTCTACAATGGAAATCAAATATTGTTCGGAAAGTTCTTCCCAACACTGTTGCAGAAGTTCCACAAATGTGTTGCACTTGTAGGTTGCTTTGCTTTCACCCTTCTGTCCAGTTGATCTCAAACCAGCTCGATGGGGTTTAAGTCTGGAGACTGTGCTGACCATTCCATGATTGGAAGCAGACCATCTTGTTCTTTTCTTCTAAGGTAGTTCTGACATAGCCTGGAGGTATGTTTTGGGTCGTTATCTTGCTGTGGGATGAACCCCTGACCCACTAGGCGTAGACCAGAGGGTATTGCATGGTGTTGCAAAATGCTGTGGTAGTCCTTTTGGTTCAGGATACCAGTCACTCTGTGCAAGTCGCCGACTCTGGATCCAGCAAAAGAGCCTCAGGTCATCACGCTTCCTTCTACAAGTTTGACAGTTGGTGTCACCCACTGAGGAACCATCATTTCACCGACTCGACGGTGTTCAAAAACACTGCTTGATGAACCGAAGATTTCAAATTTTGATTCATCAGTCCATAAGACCTTCTTCCAGTTTTCAGTAACCACTGGCGGTGCTTCATGGCCCAGGCAAACCTCTTTTTCTTATTTTGTCATCTTAGCAATGGCTTTATTACTGCCACTCGACCTGTCAAACCTGCAACTCGAAGTCTTCTCTTCACAGTTGAAACTGAGACTTCCTTACTTCAACCAGTGTTAAGCTGTGCTTGAAGCTGCTGTCCTGTGAGCCACCTATCACGCAAGTTGTTGACTCTCAGAAACTTGTCTTCTGATTGTGTTGTGGCTTTGGGTCTCCCAGAGCTCTTCCTGTCAGTTTCCTCCAGTTTCCAAGTGCCTTTTGATGGTGTAGGAAACTGTACTCACTGACATCTTGGCTTACTTTGCAATTTCTCGAAAGGAAAGACCTTCACTTTTAAGGGTTATAATGGTCTGTCTCTCTTCCTTTGTTAATTGTCTTTTTCTCACCATTATGATAGCAATTTACTGCTTCCTGCAGTGCAATATTGTCCAAATAATGCTTCAGAGGGTGCAGCAACACAGTCTGTTCCAACAATGCATTTATACAGACAGAGGGTTTGTAACTAATCAACAAAAGTTGGGACACCTGTAGGAATTGTTTGCATCAACCTTCAAGGCTTAATTTACTTCCATTGCTGCAGAACAGCTGCAGTTGCAAACCCATTACTTGTTCCCTGAAAAGGGCCTTTTTTAACAATTCTGAAATTCGCATTATTTTTCAGTTTTTGGTCACCTAAACATTTTTTTTTAACCTCTGGCAGTTTACCGCTTATCTTTGTCCCGTTTCAGGTTATTCACTGGACTCGAACTGCTTAAATTTCAGTAAAAACTGGATAAATGGGGGTGTTCTAAAACTTTTGACTGATAGTGTATATAAACAAAGAAACAAGAAGAAGACGTCATGCAGAGCACGATACTTGCAAAATCAATATAACAAATTTGACCTCAATAATATTTGGTGGTTGAATTAAATGACCAAATATGCAAATCCTCTTCACATTTCAAGTCAATCTGATGAAAATTGACAATTTTAGCAGAGAATTTTTTTCAGATCTTTCAGGAAGGAAAGCAGGGAATTTGAAGGAGGTGGGTTTGGGGTGGATTAACGGGGGGGGTAGAAAAGATCATGGCTTTGGATGGGGGAAGATAAGAGGTGGTGGTGAACAGCTGTCTTGAACACCTGGAGGGAAGAGTTGGATTGAAGAGAGTGGAGGAGTTTGTTCCAAGGGCAGAAAAAAAGATGAATGAAAGAGTGAAGGTGAGCAGTGATTCTTGATTTTGGAAGTTTCACCAGAAGGGGGTTGCTAGCAGACCTTGAGTGCCCTGATAAAATATAGGGGGGGGGGACAGAGCACAGACAGAGCGGGGGTGCGAGACCGGAGAGCAGACGGTAGAAGACAGAAAGACCACTGACCTGCCTGTGGTACGAGAGTGAGAGGCCCAAAGACTCGGCTTCATCAATATCAATGATATCAATGATCCGAAATGCCTTGGTTTCCACGGTGTGAAGCTGAGAAAGGTGAGAGGCAGGAGCACCAGCCCAAAGGGGAGAGCAATACTCCATCAAAAGTTAAACTCTGTTTCATGAGAGAATGTTGTGACATTGCAAGACAAAAATCTTTGAGGTTTATTCGCCTCTTTGTAAAACCCATCTGAGCACCTAACTTATGATTCTGGGATCCCAGGTTCAAATGCCATTTAAACTGTTGATTTTTATTTTCCCATTTGCTCCAAATATCTTTGAAATTGCTGCAAGGGGAATGCAATGTTCTTGACCAAAATGTAATTACATGTAGAAGCTCATCGATGAGCCTTCAATGCAATCGAATAAGCAAGTCATGTGATTCTTACAGTTGTCATGTGCCTGGTTCTGTTTTGTTTGCAGTGAACCGCTTGGGATTCCTGCGAGACACGAATGACCCAAGCTGCACATATGAAGGAGATAACAATGTCCTGCTGCAACAAACGAGCAACTTTCTCCTTTCCTGCCACAAACAGCTCAAGAGAGGTTAGGATAAGAGTACATTGTCAGCGAACCGATGCACATCTAAACCACGAGTGCTTTCGATTGGGGGATTAACTGTTAAAAACATGTATATATTGTTGTGGCCACGGGTACCGAGACACCAGCTATTCAGGGGGATATTAATCCCCGGTTATTCTCGGTAGAGCCGGACCTGGGGCCACCGCTCACAATTAACGTTGCGGTACGGTGGGTTGTTTTAGAACCACGAACGTCACCCAGTCAACCACGAGTTCCAGTGTCCACTGTCTAATTATCCCGTTTAAATAGAGGTCACGTGGTTACCTGAGCGGGGAGCACGCCCTCGGCAAAGCACCAATATTATCTGATTAGATTTTAATTAGGCCGGCCGAGTGTTTTAACGGCTGGTGCGAGCCGACTATTTTTGGTGGTAACTATAATCTAAAACGACTATAATCTGTGGTAATTACCTCACAGTCTATCTCGGTTCGAACAATGCTAGACCAGTGGAAGGAAAGGACAAACATGGATAGGTTGGAAATCGACAAATGATTTATTAATAAGAAAATAAATAAAACGTTTTATTTTCTGAGGTAAATAAAGAACGAATTTCAAAGAAAAATCAATCAAAATGCCAGGAAAGAGACAAAGGGCCGATGCTTATCGGGGGTTGAATTACGTACAGCTAAACACAGAGGTGGGTACCCAACAGATCATTCGGGGGAGGGGGGGGGGTCGTCTCGCTCACCAGAGTAGTCATCCGTGAAGTGAAAACGTCCTGAAATGTGTGCGTGCGTGTCATGTCCGTCGCCAGCCTTGCCGTGCACCCTCTCGCGAACAGCCTTGAACGCCAGTCGACGTCTGGGAGGGCACCGAGATTGTCTGTCGCAGGTTTAAACTCTGGTGCTATGACACGGGCAGTTCCTCACACTTCACAAAACTGGTGACGTCCAGTGACCCACACGGTCCATCGGTGACTGACCCGCACCTCACACGTCGGCACTGCTCACACCCACACCACACGCTCGCTTGCAAACTTGTGGGCTTGCACGCCTCCTCCTCCTTTTCCTCTCTGGCTCTCTTTGTCTTTCTTCTCTCTGCCTCCTCTTACTTCTCTCGCCTCTTTTCCTCTCACTTCTCTCTCTTCAGAACGGACCTCCAATTCGTTTTATATCTGCGGGTCGTCTTGGCGGCGCAGTCCGCCCCAAGCTCACCCTGCCCCACTTGCGCACGGTTACCATGACGACCCGTGCGCTTTCAAAAAAGGCGAGCTTCAGAGTTCGTGAAATAAATGCTGAGGGGAAAATAAGGGCGGGCGTCAGAGCTTGTGAAAGAAATGTGTGTAAACATGTCTGTCGGAAGGAAAAAAGCTTCCCATAAGAGAGGGGATCTCTCCTTTACCCTTCTCAACGCATCACATTTAAGATCCCTTTAGACATGGGGATGGGGCTAATCTGAACATGTGTTTCAGGAAATAACTGTCTGAGGACCTGGATGTGTGGATGTATTCATCAGATCGGATTCTGAAATCCATAACAATATATATATATATATATATATATATATATATATATATATATATATATCAATCAACCTATATAAAACACAATGCGTATTTTTGTGTTTATCTGTCCACCTTCATGAGGATGATTTGAGTAGGGTTTTAAAGGCCAATCGTTTACCACGAGTATGGTCTATTTTTCAGGAAAAAAATGTCGAAAAACATTTTTCATCAAAGAGTAATTACGTCTCCTCAATTGGAAATGTACACAGTGACTTGTAACCGGGCCTCAAAGGCGGTGTACACAAGCGTTTAATAAATACAAGGCACAGGGAGGTGAAATTCGCTGTACGTGATGTGCTGCACGTGCAGAGTAAAACAAGTGTTCATTGACATTTGTAGGATGTCGCATAATTAAAGAAGATGTAAGCACACCTGATGCTGGACAGAGGCTTCAGATGGTTGGCACGCTCACTTGGCTGTAACCGTCAAAATGAAACGTCCCAGAAGATAAAGAAAATAGCGTCATGTTTGTACATGTCGTCTTTTAATATAATGCTTTTTCTTGCTCCAAAACATTTTATCTTCCAGTCTGAATATTTCAAATAGGCTTTTATAAAAGCATGCCATCGTCTGTTTCTGCTCTCTGTCTCTCTCTGTCTCTCTCTGTCTCTCTCTGTCTCTCTCTCTGTCTCTCTCTGTCTCTGTCTCTCTCTCTGTCTGTCTGTCTCTTTCTCTCTCTCTCTCTCTCTCTCTCTCTCTCTCTCTCTCTCTCTCTCTCTCTCTCTCTCTCTCTCTCTCTCTCTCTCTCTCTCTCTCTCTCTCTCTCTCTCTCTCTCTCTCTCTCCTGTTTCTCACTCTTTGCATGATGGGTAAATTTGTCGTCCTTACCTTCTCTCCCCTGAAAAACTGAGGGGCCAGTCAAAGCCTGTCATCACGTGTGAGACATTTCTAGCAGGAAGGGATGTCAGGATGAATAGGTGGAAGGGGGAGGCATGGGGGGGGGGGAAGGGAAGTGAAGACAGGGACAGGGACAGGGAGGGGTTAAAACACTCTCTACACAGATAAATTTGTCTTCTGTTCCTTCTTCTCACCCAAATTTTTTGCCAAACACCATGACTAATTGGTCTAGTGTGTCTCCTCCATAACTCGAAAACCATGAAACCCAGCAGCCAGTACATTGTCAGTGTACCCAGTTTGTTGCGTCTTTTCCTCCAGTGGTCCAGTGTCGTCTGCATATAGCATTTGCCGGGAAGCTCTACCCCATGTGATATGTTCTTGTTGGCCAATACACACTCCCTGTATCGCTGGCAGTAATCCAGGTGTGCATCGAGGGCACGAAACTCGCTTGGTGCAGTCATCCTAAGGTGAGGTACCCATGCAAAGTAGTGACACCCTGCCAGGATTGGCAGTACCCATCGGCATTTGTAGTTGCTTAACAACCCACCGAGCCGCGGCGTTATCTGTGTCTGGTGGCCTCAGGACTGCGAGTTAGGGAGGAACTCGAGTGCTTCCCCTCGTGGTGAAACTCGAACCCTGGATCCGTAACTGTTGTCGGGTCTTTCACATGCACAAGCAGCTGAGCATTGCATTTGCCAGATATTGACTCACCTTGTGATGCTGACTTACCTGCCTTGGTAGGAGAGAAAATGGAATTCCACCTTTGCTCCCTGGACTTCATCTCTGACTCCAAGTATATTCTGCAGGAGAGATTTGGTGCTACCACTGTGGAACAATGCTTGGATCCTGCTGGTAATTGTCAACCACAAAACACATTCATAGCATAATCCACTGCAATGTGTTTTAATATATTTATTTTTTACTTGTGAAAATTGAAGATTTTTCAAGTATATTGGTTGGTTGCATGCGTTGTTCTGTTTGTCTGTTTTTAAATACAATGTCGAGGCTCGTATAAGAGTTAACACACATAACGTACAACAAGGGGAGCAGGAGCTAAGAGGGGCTGGAGAGGGAAGGAAAAACAGTGGGGAACAGAGACATGAGGAGATCTGTGGAAGGGAGAGGGATGTGGTGGGGAACATGGGGTAAACAAAATGGACACGACAGGGACTTTCAGGAACGAAAGCAGGGGAATTTGAAGGGGGTGGGTTTGGGGTGGATTAACGGGGGTAGAAAAGATTGTGGTTTTCGATTGGGGAAGATAAGAGATGGTAGTGAAAAGCTGTTTTGAACACCTGGAGGGAAGAGTGGGATTGAAGAGAGTGAGGGGGTTTATTCCAAAGGCGGGGAAAAAAAAGAGTAATGAAAGAGTGAAGGTGAGCAGTGATTCGTGATTTTGGTAGTTTTACCAGAAGGAGGGTTGCTACTTGCACAATCAAGTTTGTGACTTGCAAAATCAAAGATTTTTCAAATATATCGGTCAGTCAATTTTGTTATTCTGTGTTTCTTTGTTTGTCTGTTTGCCAATCGCCAACAGTTCACAATTCTAAACCGATCATCATGAAACTTTACGAAGTTGTAGAGGTAGTCTCAATTGAGAAGCCTATTGATTTTGAGGTCAAAGGTCATCTTGAGGTCAAATTTCTAAAATCGTCATTTCTTAAAACCGATTGACTTGAAACTTGAACAGGATTTGCATAGTCCAGCACTAAATTGGGGAAGCAACTAATTTTGAGGTCAAAATGTCAAAGGTCAACTCGAGATCAAACTTCTAAAATCATCAAATTTCATCTGAAAAATCATCAGTTTTCATCTGATTAACCTGAGAATTAAACAGCAATTGCATAGTCAGTCCATCACTGAATCGGGAAGCCGACTGTTTTTGAGGTCAAAGGTCAATTCACGGTTAAACTTCAAAAACCATAAATTAAAATCTGAAAAAAATAAATTTTCATCCCATTGACCTGAGCTTTGATTCGGAATGTAAATTTTAATTTTAATGAAATGTACAATTTGATGTATCCATGGCAACCTTTGGAGAGGGGGGGGGTGGATTTTGCAAGTATCGTGCTCTGCACGACGTCTTTTTCTTGTTTATTTGTCTTTATTTTTATGTTTATCGCCTACAGGTCACAATTTTAAACCGATCTTCACGAAACTTCACTACATGGTAGAGTTCGTCATAAACAAGAAGACTTCTTTTTGAGATCAAAAGGTCAACAAATTTGTCGAATTTCTAAAATCCTCAATTCTCATCTGATTGACTAGAAATTTGAACAGGATTTGCATATTAGGTCCCTGAATTCAACCACCCATTGTTTTTGAGATCATTGTTGGCCAAGTTTCTAAAATTGTCAATTTTAATCTGATTGACTTGAGAGTTCTGTGTTGGAGTGACGACCCGTCCAGGATTGTGCCAATTAGCCAAGGAGACTGCTTAGGCAGCACCAACACTCTGCACAGAGTATGGTCCCAATGGATGGCTGGACTTGAAAGTTGAAGAGGAGTTGCAGATTTGGTCATTGAATTTAACCACCAATTGGTGGTCACATTTTTGAGGTCAAATTTGTTTTCTGGATTTGGTAAGTATCCTGCGATGCATGACATCTTTATTGTTTATATACTTTGTATATAAAGTTGAGGCTTATGGAAGAGCAAAATGTTCTGTTCTATTAATTTTTTTTATTGCTGAGTGATCCAGCACATGCGAAAGTCATTCTGTAAAAGGCTTTGACAACATTGACCTTGTGCAACTTCAGGATATTTATTTCTTACGAGCAGGGATACCCGGCATTGCCCGGGTGGTGGAGGGAGGGGGGGGATACTGAGAAGTGAGAGAAGTTAGAGAGCTGGCAGGGCTGAGAATTGGGCAGGCAGAATCGGGGGCAGGAGAACCGACGGGGCGGTGGTTGGGAACTGTGTCAGGGGCAGGAGAGCCAGAACACCAAGTGGTAAAGGGGTCTTTGGGGTTCTTGTGGTCTTAAATGTCTATGAGGTCTTCAGGGTCTTTAAGATCTTAAAGGGTATTTGGGGTCTTACAGTTCTGAAGGGTCTCCAAGGTGTTCTGGCTCTCAAGGGTCTTAGGGGTCTAAAGGATCGTCAAAAGACTTAAGGGTAATAAAGGTTCTTTGGAGTCTTCGGGGTCTTCAAGAGTCTTAGGGATCTTAGCCGTCTTTGGGGTCCAAGGGGTCTTTGGGGTATTCGGGGTTTTTAAAATGTCTTAATTGTGTTCTGGGAATTAAATGGTCTTAAGGGTCTTATGGGTCTTTGGGGTCTTAAGGGGTCTTATTTCCCAAGCATGTAAAAAGTGTTCTCTCAAGCACGTATTCTAATCTCTCAAGCATGTAAAGAAAAGGTCTTATGGTTCATCGGGGTCTTAAAAGGGTGGGGTTGTGGATGAAAATACACTGAGGACAACCCCTGGGTCGGACTTTGTCTGTGTGCCAAATTGGTGGTTGTCGGCCCAGCGGTCATTGCAAAAAACGTGGACAGACAGACAGACAGACAGACAGACAGACAGACAGACAGACATCTGATGAATCTTATTTATTTGATTTAGTGAGGTTCCAATTGTGTGTGGAGTCAGGACAGCTGTACATTGAGCCAATGGGTGGAAGACACAGGTCGACTAATTATGTGTGCTGGCCTTTGGCCGTGTTATATGTCACGTGATATCTGTTAACCAATGAGATGACATATAATGAAAAAGCTAGAAAAGTGATCTTTAAAGGCTCAGGTGGTGGATGAAAACACCCTTAGGACAATCCCTGGATCAGACTTAGGCCGTCTGCCAAATTTGGTAGTTGTCGGTCCAGCGGTCCTTGCAAAAAGCGCGGACAGACAGACAGACAGAGAGACATCCAATGAATCTTATTTATTAGATTTCATCAATTAATTATTAAGAGGGATTGAAATTGACAAATTCATGATAATTTACGAACTAGTAATAGGTGTCCACAGCCATTCTTGACCATGTTGTGGAACGTTGGCCGAGTCCCTCACTTTTGTACACCGCTCCTTCCCAATTCCATATCCAGGCGATACATGACGTCATCGCCGGGCGCCGAAGGAAGGGAGTACATCGTTTTCACTCCATTTTCTTGTTACTCGGCAAAAAAAAATTTTTTGGACAAGTATGTTGATCGGCTCCGTTTGTTTGTTTCGGCATGGCTCGGCTCGGCACGGCACGGCACAGCTTGGCTCGGCACTTCACGCCTTGGCATGGCACGTCACTGCTTGGCACAGCTCGGCTCGGCTTGGTATTTACTGTGAGTGCGATAACTTGTTTGTCTGTTTCTTTGTCTGTCTGCTCACCTCCAGCCCAAACTGCTCAACCGACCATTCTGAAATTTGGAGACAAAAGTGAAGGTTGTGCTTTGGCAAAAACAGTATTTAAAATTTTTTTTGATTCATCAATTCATTGATGAATTACTTCATTATTATCGATTTATTTATTACTTATTTATTTTATTTCTCATCTGGGCAATATCTCAGGCACCTTTTGAGCTCGGAAGCTGATATTTGGACATGACAGTTACCAAGCGATTTCACTATAAAGGGTATCTTTAATTAATTTATTAATCAATTAATTATTTAATTTTTCCATTAATTACTTAATTTTCAAAAAGTTACAGATTTGGATGAAACACTGTTGGTTTAGGTCTGCTATTCACCAATTGATTGAAAAATTAATTATTTTATCAATTAATAAATCAATTATTGCACATCGCTCCCTCTCAATTGAAGCCTGGTGTTGGCTTAGTGGTTAGGGTGGCGGCTTGGGATCCCAGGGTCCTGAGTTCAAGCCCCGTTGGCTGCTGAATTAACACCAGGGGGTTGACTCAGCCTGTCATCCTTCCGAGGTCGGCGAAATGAGTACCAGTGTACTGGTCCCGGTGTATGCCCCGGTTAGAATAGGTGTACCATATCCCTGTGTGTCGTAAGAGGCGACCAGGGTTGGCGTCAGGAAGGGCATCCGGCCATAAAACATTGCCTCAAGAAAAAGCCAAACCCCTGCACAGCAGGGAAAAATGGCTGTAAAAACGCTCCCTCTCAATTCCCACTCCACTCCAACAATACCCACCACACTTCGCTCGGCCTCGGTCAAATTACATTCCCTTTTTCACTTGCTTTTGAGGACTTCAACTTGAAATGGCACTGTCCAAGACTGCTGTTGTTGTAAAGTTTTGCAATTTATTGTGACAAATGCACTCCTGACACCTTGTGGGTGGTGGTTCATGGTAATGCCCATGTGGACATAAATTATGTATTACCATGCAGGATAATGGAAATGGAAACCTCAGGATGCAACAACACAAGAAATGCAACTAATCCACAGAAGCTTGCACGATTCATTAAATGACATAATAAATGCAATTCTTGAGATGAGAGAATAAGTAAAAAATCAGCAATTGTGCTGAAAACGCACCCTCACGTTTCTGAGATTTTAAAGTCTGTTGTGGACCCCTCAACCCCTTCCTTGCTTGCCTTTGTGCAGTGATGCCATGTTGTCCACTGTGCGTAGGAGAATTTCAGCCAAGTTTGTTCACTGGATATCAGGGAACTTCTGCGACTTCCTCCCAGGAATCGTTCAAATTGTTGATAGACATTCTTAGTATGTTGTTTATGAGTGAATAAGTGAAATGATTTTAGATGTTGTACATGCCCAAAGCAATGTTTGCTCTCAGCTGTCATGTTGGACATCATTGCTGTGACATCAAACTCTGCCTTAATGATGACATAAGGTTCCTCCCACAGCAGTTCCAGTACCGTTGTTGATCCTCCTCTCACAACAGCACAAATTAAACTGCGATTGAATTACCCAACATGAACTGCACAAACACACCTGTGATTGAGTTGTCCAGCACAAGCAGAACAATGGACATTGGACTATTGGTATACTTTAAAAGAAGATCGTGTTTCAGTACATTGCTTGGCAGGCCATCTCAGAGATGCTTCAATTTCTGATCTACCAAAATGAAACATCGATTTGCTTCCATTTTTTCACTTCCCCCCAGTCCCTCTGGCTGCCTACAGATGGTTAGTGTGCTATCTGCTTCATGAATCTGCAGCCAAGGTCGACCGGGAGTTGACTTCAGGAAAGAGCGACTTTGCTGCAAGGAATGACTCACAGGTATCGGAAAAGCACCGAGTTATTGTTTGCAAAGAAATAAAAAAAAAAAATTTAAATGCAAAAGGATGGAGGGATGTTACTCAAAAAAGTATGTAAACAAGGTAGGGATGGTCATGATAAATGATCATGTGAAACCATCCTTACATCTTTCTTTAAATAATGATTCACCACAGTTTTCAAACAATCGTTCTGAATTTTTTTTGTCTATGTAGGTGACCGGCCAAGGACAGCAACGCACATTTTTGGTGATGATCCGAATCGGTATCCGGATACCATAATTTTTTTCAGCGATTCCTCACCTTTGAGGGACAGGGCCAAAAACTACATGTAACATTTCAAAACGTTACGGATGGATTCCCTGGAAACTTGGTGGACAGGTTGGGTGTGCAACAAGGAACAATGGATTCAATTTTCGTGAAGATCCAAATCCGGATAGGAGACATTATTTAATTTTTAAGTAATTCTTCACCATTGAGAGATGGAGGTAAAAATTATATTGCATTATATCTCAAAAAGTTGTTGATGGATTTGGATGAAACTTGGTGGACAGGTTGGGTGTGTGTGTGATAAGGAAGAATTGATTCGATTTTGGTGAAGATCCCAATTTTTAAAGTGATTCCTCACCATTGAGAGATACAGTGGGGTCAAAAACCTCAAGTGTCTGACGCACTCTGTAAAAAGTAATATTTTCTCATTTTCTACGGTTGGTTATCTCCATTTGCGGGTTTCAGGAGATGGGAGGAAGTTCTCCCAGAAGTCAAAATCTCCACCTCATTTTCAGTAAAGGATTTTGATTCACAAATCAAACTGTGAAATTTCCTTCTCATAGCCTCGTTCAAAGGGCTCTTTTCAGAATCTTCACTGAACCTCGAACAGCCTCCACTTACAGCTCATTTGCAGTGACATTCCTGGAATGATTTTCAGCTCACCTGGAGCGTAATTCCGGGAAGCTTTTGGGATGGCGCGTCATCCGTCCGTCCACAAATACTTGCAACTTCTTCTCTGAAATGACACATTCGGTTTAAATGAAACTTTACCACAACCTTCATCACCCTGTACGTATAAAAGTTTGTTCATGGCATTAAAAAAAATCGGGGTTTAAGTGGGTCTACGGAGGGATTGCCCACAAAAATATGTATTTGCTTTCTTCTGAGAAACTACACACAATTCCGATGCAACTTTACCACAAGCTTTATCACCCGTGATGTACCAAGGTGTGTTCACGGCATTAAAAAAAGAATCCATCGGTATTTACTTTCTTTTCCGTGACATATTTTGTGGGTCATCCACACCTAGAAGTTCAGTGGTTATCATATCCAGCCGCTGCCAGGTGAGTGCCCAGGGGTATTGCCCCTATGTTGTTTTTATTTATTTATTGCCATGAACAAACTTTGATACATGTCGGGTGATGAAGGTTGTGGTAAAGTTTCATTTACATCGAATGTTTAGTTTCAGCGAAGAAGTTGCATGTATTTGTGGACGGACTGATTGACTAAGATTGATGGACGGACGACGCACACCCCACAATCTCCCCGGAACCAAGTTCCAGGTGAGCTCAAAATTTATGTTTTAAAAGCCAATCTTTCCGGGAGTGAAGAGGAAAAGCAGGACCTCGACCTTCAATGTACTGTAGTGGTTCCAACGTTACGACTGGAGAAATCCTCGAGAATAAATTGTGACGGACACCGAAGAAACACACATAATTATATATTGTAATATTTCTCGAAGCAAGAAAAAAAAATCTCGTATTACACGGAAGGAACACACAAACAACAACCACAGTGACGACGAGGTGGTTTAAAAGATCCTTTTTTCATGTTTCACTTCATTTCACATCCTCATTGAAGCTGCAGGAGGCATGCATGCCTCCTTGTTGTCATAAAATGAGTTGAAGGTGACTGAACAACAGTGGAATGATGTGTTGCAGGTTTATTTCTGCAAACCTCTGGCCCTTGCTGCTGTTGAGATGCAAGCGTTGCAGCACTTCCATGAGCTTGTGGAGTCTCCGGCCACAACAGCAGACCTGCAGCCTGTCCTACGTTGCATCAATTCGTTGTGTGGCCTTTGGAGCCTCGAGCGCCATGCCAGCTACCTGTATCAAGGCAAGGTCTTGCCCATCATTCATGGCCATCTATACTGTTGTCTATTTTTAAGGAACTGAACACATAGTTCAGGCTACTGGGGTCCCAGATTCGCATCCCAGATAATTTGTTCATTTTACTTTGTCGACGAATGGCCTTTTAATTAATTTAGAGTACAGTACATCATTGTCTCCTGGTGTCCTTGTCCTGCATGTGATATATGTATAAGCTCCTCCAGGAGCCTCAAGTCGCGTTAAAATATCGAAAAAGGAAAGGATTAATGACGTTTTGCATGCCTTCAGCTTGTATTGTCCTTGCGTTCAATCGTCCTGTAATGTACCTGTGGATGCAGGTGGATATATGGTTGAAGGCAAGTCTCTCGGTTTCATCCGACAGGCTATACTTGCTTTGTGCTCCCAGGTAACAATGACTGCATCTTATATTTTCTCCAGCTAGTTGATTCACTTTGGGAATCACAATATAAAAGCAATTTTATTATCAGCTTTTGGATGATGGGTTGTAGGGGAGTTTTTCAACCCAATTCCCATCTTGTTTGCCTTCATCTACCACACTGTCTTGCCCAAACCTCGTTGCTGTTACGCTACACGCAGCTGAAGGATGATGCCGTGTCCCTGGTGGATTCCTTCGCTCTTCCGGATTTCATCGTCAACTCTCCGATCGGATACGCTGATGGCCGGGTATGGAGTTATTCACGGAATGTCAATAAATCCAGAAAAAAAATATGCAACTCAGTGGGGCGATGATCCACGTTCTGCCGATGTGCCAGATTTCCACACATTGGAAGTTTATTTTTTTACTTTACTTCTTCATCTTTATCTTCTTGTTACCTCCGCCACCGAAGGCGGACGGAGGTAATGTTGGGGGTGTGACAAGGATGAAATGATGACATTTTGGTGAAGATCTGGAGACGGAATGTTTTAACTGATTCTTCAGCATTGGTGGATAGCGCCAGAAGCGATATGTAGCATGATATCTCAAAAATTTGTGGACGGGTTATGACAAAACTTGGTGGATGGATTAGGTAAGTGACAAGAGCAAGCTGATTAGATTTCGGTCAAGGTCCAGATGCAGATCCGGCCTTCTTCTTCTGTCATGTGGTGTGTCTGAGTTGTTGGTCTACGATGTGAGGTTCGCTGTTTTCAGTCGGCCTCAGGCCCTTGTGGTCAGGTGCTGCAGTTCTTGCCGTCCTCCTCGGCGATGTATGGGGCTGTTTTGCACAAGATGATCCGCAGTCTGAGGGAGGCCACACTCACAGTTGGATGAGTCAACAAGGTTCCAGGAGAACATGTTTGAGATGGAATCTGCCAACACCCATGCAGAACCTGTTAAGGCGACACCATTCCTTTCGTGGCAGATCACAACCAAGGGGCTTGGTGGAACAAAGAAGGTGTTGTAGTCAGCCACTGGGTTGGTAGGTATGCCACTGATTCATCTGCTACATGGGTTTGCTCATGTCATCGTCTGCTGTGATGTAGGTTTCAGCTGCTCCAGTAAAGGGCTTGCGGCTCTTCAATCTTTGGGGAGAGGTGGATCTTCTCTTAGCTTTTTTGGCAAGAGGTGGTCAGTGTTCTGAGATGCATTGAGGGCTACTTGTCTAGTGATGGTTGCATGCCCACAAGGACTGGGAAGTGATGGGTGGGAGTAGGGCAAAGGCATCCACTGATGATCCTTAAGGAAGAGTTGAGGTGCACATCTGCCTTCTTAATGTGGTGGCTCCTTCCCCATGCAGACATGCATTATTTTGCTGGGGCATGCCCGAAGACTAGTGTTGAGGTGCGCAAGGGAGTGAAATCAGCTCCCAGTCATGGCCACCTAATCTGTGGATAAGGTGTTTTCTCAGCTGTTTTCCCTGCTAACCTCTCTGCATACTGCCTGAAGGTCAGGGACCAGTCCATTTGCAGGCAAACGTTGGTAGGAGCATGCGTGAAGGAAAGCCAGATGCTATTTAGCTGGACTTCTAGCTACCTGTCTGCATTACTGTTCTGAGCAGACCGACTTTTGGACGTTGAGACGTTGGCACCATTGGTGGTTGTCGCAGCCCATTGGAGCAACGTATTGGCTGAGATCCGGCGTATCAATGGGATAAAAAAAATGTCAACTGTTCAGCCTGGTGTAGGTTTGCTCTCATCTGAGTGTCATTCTAGTTTAGAATGGTTTAATAATTATTCTTCACGTCTTCAGTCCCAGTGGCGTGTCCGATTTCACTACTTGCATGCATCTACTGATGAGGTAATTTCACTGTGGCTCCTTACACATCTTTTCTTGCTTCCCTTCAGATATATCAAAATCTCTGGGGAGCCATTCTGCAGGGGGAGAAAGTTCTCGAGAGACCGTCGTGGTGGCAGGAGTTCTGCGGCCACAAACCTGTCGTGGGATCTCTGCGTCCAAAACTCTGAAAACTCGTGACATGAGATTTTGTTTCAGCCTTGATTACAGCACAAATGGATACACGTGCAGAACGATTTTGATTACTTTTAATTATTAGATTACAGTAAGAAATTTTACATGTTCAATTGTGACCACTGTTAGCCGCAACAATTAAAATGTACAGTGGAATTCCATCCATTCTTTGCACAAGACCTTTTGTTTAGATTTTTGCTGAATTTGTGCTTTCCAAAGCTTAAAAACAACAAAGAGCACTACAATGGTCCACTACCTCAATTTCCTCCACCAGACATCCAAAATCAGGATGCAGCCAAATAATTTGGTTTTGGGGATTTAAAAAAAAATTTTGTACACAGCCTGTGGCTGTTGGTTGCATCATTGCTCAGAGTACGGCTCAGAGCACTGCCCCCATTTCCAGTAAGCTGGTAGTCATTTCACCAACCTCTGAAGGATGACAGGCTGTGTCAACTCACCTGGTGTTATCAGCACAACAGGAACTCAAACTCAAGACCCTAAGATCTTAAGCCTGCCATCTTAACCATGAAGCAAACAGCAGGCTTACCTTTCGGGATGTGACTGGTGCATATTCATTGTGGTTAAAACAGAAGGAAGTTAACGAGCAAGTTTGATGGAAATACCTCTGCACCAATGGGTTTTGTAACTCAGACTCCAATTATGGGAAGAAACAGCCAGTGAGTAAGAAGGTCCATGATGAGTGTCATGAGTTTGTAAAGAGGCCTAATCAATTTGATTAATGGATCTCCATAAATAGAGGCTTCTTCAATTTGATTAAGAAGTCTTCAATCCTAGGGAACCAAGTTCCACATTCTCTTCAATATCATTCTCCCCTCCAGATCTTCAAAACAGCTGTTCACCACCATCTCGGATCATCTCCAATCCAAAACCATGATGTTTCATTAATCCACCAGCAGAGGTCCCCACATCTTGTGCAGAAGGAATTTAGAGTTTAGAAAAAGAGAGCCAGGTACTTTGTATAATTCCAATTAATTAATCACACATAATTTAGCTATATATATATATATATATATATATATATATATATATATATATATATATATAT
Source organism: Eptatretus burgeri (assembly GCA_024346535.1). Lineage (NCBI taxonomy): Eukaryota > Metazoa > Chordata > Myxini > Myxiniformes > Myxinidae > Eptatretus > Eptatretus burgeri. The sequence goes on along the minus strand of BROF01005382.1, from coordinate 14,850 downwards.
ATATATATATATAT
>BROF01005381.1:55921-71927 GCA_024346535.1 Eptatretus burgeri | reverse complement strand
TATATATATATATATATATATATATATATATATATATATATATATATATATATATATATATAATACTAGAGCGTTCCGTTTTTGCAAAAGTTTTCATTTTGAAAGGTCACTTTGTGCCCATCGATTTTGTTTGGTGAGGTAACCTTGCTGAAAAAGTTTAAGAATTTTCCCGCCATTTTTGTCCGCGGGCCGCTATTTTGAAAATTTCACGAAAAGTGAAGTTTTTGTGAAAAATACACATTTAGGCATTTGCGCACTCATTCATTTCAAAGGCCAAAATGTGTCTCAATTCTGTTGTCGTTCATTTTTATCTCTTTGGATGAATGTCAATGTACTTGATATTGTTGTTGTTGTTCGTCTTTCGGCTGCTCCCGTTAGGGGTCGCCACAGCGGATCATCCGTTATGATCCGCATATTGATTTGGCACAGGTTTTATGCCGGATGCCCTTCCTGACGCAACCCTGGTCGCCTCTTACGACACAGGGATAAGGATGGGGTTTCGCCATGATTCCGGGCTGCCCTACACCCTCTCATAGCGTGGCCCAGCACAGAGCTCCCGTCCTCAAGCGATCCTCCAACCCAACCCTCCGAGTAGCCGGATTACAGGCGCACGCCACTGCGCCCAGTAATGTACTTGATATTGAGGGCTGCCATTTCGTTATACCTGGCAACCGCCGGTTGCGAAAAAAATCTAGAAATTCATCGCCACGTTCGCACATGTACTTCGGAAGGAAAAAACAAAGAAAAGTTCGATGAACAATTTTCAAAATATTCAGACTCAGCAACATCGAATAGCTTATTCGAACAGCGCAACTTCATTACAGGCCAATCCAAGCACATACGAATCAACTAGAAAGACTCCTGTAGTCCTATAGTCATGACCACCAGATTTAGCTCAGTAGACACACATTTACTGATACCGATCGACTAACATCTAGTATGAAGTGAAGAATCACCAAGGTTTATAGCTCAGCCAGAGTTGTCTTATTGAAATTTGGGAATCTATTCCTGTGGTCTTCCACACACTGTAGTCGGGCCTGACGCTGCTCTTCATCATGGCACATTGAAATAAAATCAGAAATCACCTTAATCCCTCTCTCTGCAACATCATTTACGACGCGCAATGACCGAGCGGATTCCAAGAATTTCTTGTATCCAGAAAACTTGTCCCACATATGAGCAGGCATTTGCAACCATTCTTGTGGTTCATCCAATCCAAGTTGATCAAACATTAGCCATGATGCACCACGCACTAAATTTCTGAGTTCTGGTTCTCCTCTAGAGTCGTAATCAAATGTCGGTAGTTCGGGCTTCCCCGATTGGAAGTTCTGTGGTCGTTCAGTTTTGAAAAGTTTCTGCCAATCAGTTCTCGCTCATGTGCTGGTTTATCTTCGTCCACTCGCGACAGAATAACCAGTTGAGGCATTAGATACCAGGTGTGGTGCTGGCACGATGTCATGCAGGCATCTGACACTCCCTGATAATATTCGCTGTAGAGGTAGATATCGGCCATGAATTTGATCTCATTACGCGGAGCTGCTACGTTGAGCCATGATTCCAGGAATGCTTTCGCATCGAAGAGCCTGACAAAATTAGCCATTCTGTTCATACAAGTATGCTCATCATCGTCCATGGTAAACTGTGACTGTAGTAGAGACAGTTTGAGAAAGTAGATGGCTTTTGCCATCCACCTTGCATGACGGTCTGGTCCCGGATGCATGAAGGTGAATCTATCAACGTCTTCACCCAACCAGATGACAACTAAAGTAATCAGCCCTTTATAATCGTCTCTGGGAAAGGTGTTCTCCAGCAATCTCTGTCGAGCCCAAATTAGTACACTCTGAGCTATCTGGCACAGCCAAGGGTCTGTGTCTTCCCACGAAAACTTCACCAGCTCTGCGTAGTCGATTTCCAAAGAGTTCCAAGCTGCTTTGAGGTGGCGAAAGATTTTTGCACCAGAATCCTTTGTCTGCCCAGTGACACACTTGGCTACATGTTTTATATGTAACTCGTATATGTGATGTCGACATGGGATCCAGAGAATGGTTCGACGAAGAAAGGACTCGATTAGGGCACAAACTCCCCTCCAACGACCTGTGTTGGAAGCCGTGGTATCGAACACAATGCCGTTGACCTGGTCATACACATGCCAGTCTTGCAGCATCTTAGTCACAGCACTTTCTCATGCAGATCCTGTTCCGGCAGGGATCTCTAGGATGTCTCGTAACTTTTGATCACCTGTGGACCCCACTGATGTACATGCAACATCGCTCAGATGTTACTCCTTTCCTCAATGTCAGGTTTTTGCCGTCCCAGTGGACGATCACAAAAGTTGGAATGTTATATGTGGATTTGATAGATTCAGCACGTTTTACACAATCAGCCTGACCACGCCTCCAGGCACTCGTTACAGATATGTCCGTGTCTTCCACTGATTGTCCCGTACCTTTCACAACACTTGCCGCTATCATCGCTCTTTGCCTCAGACTCATCCATAATCTGTCTGCAGTGGGACTGATGCATGACATTACGTCCTTTTTACATCGATTTCTATCGCTGACTTTCACATCTTGTGATTCATCATCATCTACTCCCGACTGGTTCTCATTCTCCGAAGATTCTAACTCCACTTTCAGAATTTTTCGTCTACAATCGGTATCTTCTCTCGTTTTTCTTTCTTTACTTGCTTCGTCTCTTTTTCTCTTTGCCTTATCTCTTGCTTCTTGCCTCATATCATATCCCATGGAACATCTCATCTGCTCATTCGAAAGCTGCTGGCGCAAGTGGATAAGATCGTCTTTCCATTCTATTATTTTAGATTTTATCAGAATTTCCTCTGGATTGTTCTTTGTGATGTCCAGAGGAAACTCCAACTTCTCCAGAAAATTATTTTCCTTCTCCTTGAAACTGTCTTTCATACATATATCTTTGCGCTTGCTACTTTTCTCTAACTCCTTCCATTCGTGATACAGATCAGATATCTTTTTTTATCCCCCGCCGCGTGGCAGAAGGGGGATATTGTTGTCACCCGGGTCGTCCGGCTTTCCGTTCATCCGTCCGTCCGGGCGTCAACATTTATAGCTATGAGTGCGATAACTCATAAACTGTTCGCCATATCGATTTGAAATTTGCGTCACACATGTTCCACCTGAAAAGAAAGAACCCTATTGATTTTGGGTGTGGCCGGATCCAAGATGGCCGACTGGGGCGGCCATCTTTAAAAAATGTTTTTTGTAATAAATGGAAAACCGCTTATCTGATTTCAAATATTTTTGGTTACTACGTTCCTCACCCCTGGGGAACTTTTTCGAGATGATGACCAAATGGTGTCTTGTTTCCAATTCACCTCCCTCATTATCTGGAATATGTATGACCTTTTTCATTCAATGTTGGGGGATTCCCCATCTCTGATGGTATATTTCTATTTTGTCAGTCATTATTATTAGTTTCATACATTCATCTTCTCTCTTGTCTGCTAAAGTACTTTTTCCAATTATCATTTTCAAGCCGAAATGAAATTTCCAGACTTCACGCAGTCCACGATAGTCCATGAGCAAGACAAGACATTGGTACCACCTGGGGGGAGTAAACGCCACGATGATTTTCTGAAAGTACTAGCTATAGAGTTTCAGAAAATCCCATAAGCCAAGGCTGGATCCACAGCTTAATTGTAAAAATGGGCCTTTGAATGTTGGCATGTGTTGGAATTTGAGGACAAAATTTTGGGGTAGGGGAAATCAAAAATGCAATATCTCAATAAGTAGAAATAATGAAACAAATGACCACTCATATTTTTGCTAATCAAAAGTTTTATTTATTATAATTATTTTATGCAAATTAGGTCATTCTCAAGTTCACCAGACTTCAAAAGGTCACCATTTTTGGTGGGTGCCTAAAATCTAGATAGCCCTTTAAGAAATCACCATAAAAACATCCAAACATTGTACTTCCTGATTCAAAATGAGTTATTATCGCTGAAGGAGCTCAAAACCATTAAAAAAAACACATGATATATACACATACATGATCTATATAGACACATGATTATATACACACATGATATAAGATACACACATGCTATTACATGGTACACACATGATACACGCATGATTCACACATGTTATGATACACTACTACACACGCATGATACACACATGATATTATATGATACACACATGATACACACGTTATTATATGATACACAAACATGATACACACATGCTATTATGTGATACACGCATAATACACACGTGATACACGCATGATACACACGTTGTATGATACACATACTACACACGTGATACACGCATGATACACGTATGCTACACACGTGATACCACACATGTTATGTGATACACATACTACACACATATGATACACACGTGATACACGTATGATATTATATGATACACACGTGATACACACGCGATACACATGTTATGTGATACACATACTACACACATATGATACACACGTGATACACGTATGATACACACATGTTATTATATGATACACATGATACACCAACTACACACACATGATACACATGCAACACACACATGATACACACATGCAACACACATGATACGCATGCTATTACATGGTACACAAGTGATACACACATGATACACACATTGTATGGTGCACACATACGATACACATGTGATACACACGTGATACACGCGTGGTATTGCATGATACACATACATGATACACACGTGATACACACATGTTATGTGATACACACACCACACACATGATACATGCATGATATTACATGGTATACAAGTGATACACATTATACACACGTGATACACGCATGATACACACGTTATATGGTGCACACATACTACACACACATGATACATGTGATACACGCATGACACACACATGATATTTATATGATACACATGCGATACCCGCATGGTACACACGTGATACACGCATGATACTACACACACATGCTATTACATGATACACACATGCTACATACATATTTGTCATGGAGACCCTACAATCCCAGCCAAGAATTTAGGTGAGTCAACTGAGGATTCTCGAATGATACGATTTATTGAAGCAGCACAGCGCATGCATGCGGAGGTGGCACAGGGACCAACCACAGCCGTCAGACCCTGGACCACACTGAAAAGTCACACTACAAAACTCTCATATGTTATATCTATTCCTTGGTTGAGAAAGCAAAGCAAAGCAAAAGCAAGAAACAAATGGGCAAGTGGGCTTTCCCCCCCCCCCTCCCTACACCCCAGGGGAAGTTTGGCAAGCCAACATCTTTCTCACGGTTTGGGCCGGTTCAGGCTTCGAGAGAGTGCTGGCACATATTCATAAACAGCAGCAAACCCTTTGTCGGTTTCCAGCCTTTGTAGTTTCTCTGCACTGGAAATAATAAACAGCCTACCAGACTGCTCGGACAAGGACATCGGCTAGCTTGCTTGTAATACATTTTAAAGCAAAGACAAAAGGCTTGGAAACACAATTTGAAGCAGCCAGGACAATGGTTTGAATCCAGACACCTGATTAATGCAATTGCCAAATGTTTAAATATGGACCATATGTGGCCAATCAATAGTCACACCTGACATTCATACCTGACATTCCCCCCTTGGTCACATTTGGCCATATTTAAAGCAAATGACACAATTCAAAGACTCTTGAGCAAAGGAAAAACATCACTGACAGCCAATTCAACTTAAAGCCTAAAATTAAATTTATGAAACCCCAAATAATCATATGATCCATGATCACCATACCCTGTTCCTGGAGGAGAAAGATATTCATTACACAAGTTCAATTTAACAATGGCATCGAATGCTCATAACGACCATTTAAATAGCGCACTCAATGGGAAACACAGTTGAAGCACTCTGTTGAGCTGAAGAGAAGGCAGATCTTGGCAGGCAAGAGCTTGGGCTCGACGCTGGGTTGAAGGTGATGAAACGGATCAGAGAGGTGACCCAGAGTTCCAGCCGAGTTTGGGCCCTTGCAGCAGCTGTTTTTGCAACAGGTATGATTCACCAAGCCAGCTTTGCACGTTGGATGCAGTCACGACGGCTGCACGAGCTCCCACCCGCACCATTGAACACATGTTGCAGAGGACTTGACGTGTGGACCTTCAGGGCCTTCGTTGTGCATTGAAGCAGCCACGGTAAGGTCACGATGTATTCGTGGAGCAGCAATTCCACGGTTATTCCTCCACGCTTGACTGGCCGGCCTGGCATCACAAAACGGTGACGCTCGGTCTTCCCCAACCTTCTCCTCAGTGGGTTTTTTTCTTTTCTTTTTTTTCCCCACATTGCTCATCTTATCTCCTCAGGAAGGGGGTAGTTTCATGATCACGTGTTGAATGCCCAATCACCCCAATCTGGGTTCTCCCCATCGTCCAATCTTTCGGTTGAAGTTCTTCCAAAGCTCCACGAGACAAAATCGTACATTGCATAGTTCAACTGCTCTCAACACTCCGAAACAAACAAAGCATCATTTAAACACCAATCAATAAACGTCATGGGCTCATGTATTTCAATAAGACTAACAAAGGTTCTCATAGAAGCATTTAACTTGCATTATATGTTTTTCGCACCGAAACGACACGCTAAAAGATACAGAAATCTCAGTTGTACGTACACTCAAAACATTAATCTCATTTGCTATTTCCATGTAAAAGCAACAGTCTTTATCAAGAAACAAATGGGCAAGTGGGCTTTTCCCCCCTCCCTTCACCCCAGGGGAAGTTTGGCAAGCCAACATCTTTCTCACGGTTTGGGCTGGTTCGGGCTTCGAGAGAGTGCTGGCACATATTCATAAACAGCAGCAAACCCTTTGTAGTTTCTCTGCACTGGAATTCATAAACAGCCGACCAGACTGCTCGGACAAGGACATCGGCTGGCTTGCTTGTAATACATTTAACACATTTTAAAGCAAAGACAAAAGGCTTGGGAACACAATTTGAAGCAGCCAGGACAATGGTTTGAATCCAGACACCTGATTAATGCAATTGCCAAATGTTTAAATGAGTCGAATGTTTAAATATGGACCATATGTGGCCAATCAATAGTCGCACCTAACATTCATACCTGACAATATTGTATGATACACACATGATATTGTATGATACACACATATTGCATGACGATAGTAGTATATGATAGTACATGATAATACATGATATATATGTGATTATACATGATATGATATATACATGATAATGCCCCGGTTGGAATAGGTGTACCATATCCCTATGTCGTAAGAGGCGACCAGGGTTGCATCAGGAAGGGCATCCAGCATAAAACCTGTGCCAAATCATTATGAGGATCATAAAACGGATTTCCATACCGGATCGGTCGAGGCCCAGGTTACCAACGACCGCCACCGGTACTGTTGGTCAGCAGGGTAGTGGTGGAAATTGTATTACTGCTGGGCAAAGGAGGAGAAGGAGACGGGGAAGGCGTGTCCAGAGGCAGTGGGAGAGGTGGAAGGGGAGAAGTGTGGAGGTGAGAGTTGGAACTTTGAATGTTGGGACTATGACTGGCAAAAGGGTGAGAGTTGGCTGATATGATGGAGAGAAGAAAGGTGGACATACTGTGTGTACAAGAGACCAAGTGGATGGGGAGTAAGGCGAGGAGCATTGGAGGTGGTTTCAAACTGTTCTACCATGTTGTGGAAGGGAGGAGAAATGGTGTCGGGGTAATCCTGAAGGAGGATTATGTCAAGAGGGTATTGGAGGTGAGGAGAGTGTCTGACCGAGTGATTCGTGTGAAGTTGGAAATTGAAGGGGTGATGATGAATGTCATCAGTGCATGTGCCCCGCAAGTGGGGTGAGAGGTGGAGTTTTAACAAGATTTCTGGAGTGAGTTAAATGAAGTGGTGGAGAGTGTATCCAAGGAAGAAAAAGTGGGGTCATTCTGTGCCAACTCACCTAAATTTCAAAAACCTCCCCAGGTCACCTCCTCAGATTTTGCTGGAAAAAATTTTAAATGTAGATCTATATGGCTCTACCCACCATGCAAAAGATTAGCTTTCAATTCCTCATAGTTTAAAAAATATCTATCTCGAGAGACCTTTGAAATTTTGCCCTAAAAATGCCAAATGTGAACCTGCCTCGAACGTGGTGTAAGGTTTGTCTTCCTCTCGAATGGGAATTTGATGATAGGCGCTTCGCAAATCGATGGTGCTGAATATTTTATAATTGGCCACGCGTTTGACCATCTCGTCTATGCGCGGCAAAGGGTAGGCATCGAGTTGGGTGAAGCGATTGACCGTTTGAGAGTAATCGACAACCATTCGTTTCTTGTGGTTCTGGCTGGTGGTCACCAAAACCTGCGCGCGCCATGGCGAATCGCTCGGTTCTATAATACCTTCTTCCAGTAATCGCTTGGTCTCAGAAGTGATGAAGTTCATATCGGCAGTGGTATATCGTCGCGATTTGATCGCTATCGGTTTACAGTCCGGCGACAAGTTAGCAAACAGCAGGGGGGACGATACCTCTGCGGTGGTCAGAGCATTTAGAATTAGACGAGGTTTGCTTCCTCCAAAGGGTATTTCGACGCTCGCATGCTGCTTGAGGACATTATGACCCAGAATTACATCTGCGCATAAATCACGAAGCACCAGTACCCTTGCATCCCGATGCGTGTACCCTTTTACGTCCAATTCAACATTGCAGTACCCTCGTACGTGGGACTGCAGTGATGTGGAGGCCATGCATACCGTATTGTCTGTCGGGTGGATCTTCCATTTCCTGCCCTTCACTAGCGAGCTGTTGACGAAACTTTCAGAGCTACCGGTATCAATCAGAGCCTCAGCCATAAGCCCGTTAATTCGTACGTTGATGATAACTTTGGATAGATTCCCCGGTGAAGCTGCTGTTACTTTCTTTTGTGAGTAGAGAGCCGCAGAAGTGGGTTTATTTCTTCAAAGAGTAGATTTGCATACCCTCGCATTATGCCCTTTCTTGTCACAATTCATGCATGTGGCATCCCTGGCGGAGCATTTGTTGCGGGGGTGTCTTTTATACCCACAAAAGAAGCATTTACCAACCGAAGTAGTTGCTGAGGAGTTTGTCGAGGTCTGGATATCCGATTCCTCGGGTTTATCTCCATCCTCAGTGTCGGAGGTGCCCCGGGGGGTTCCTTGAGTTTCCGCCGTAGCAGCGTTCATTAGCAACACCGGTGTCCCATATGACTCAGATTGCTGCTGAGCCGTATCCATTGCTCGGGCCTGGTCAGCTACCATTTCAAGAGTGGGTTGTGCTTTCTTCAGTAAGCGTTACCGAATGGGGGCTGACCTGAGCCCTTGGATGAACGCCTCTCTGGTCGCTTCATCTCGGTGTTCATCGGTGGTTACAGCCCGGAAACTGCAGTCTTTGCCCAACCGCCTCAGAGCTTGCAGGAACTGATCGATTGTTTCCCCGGCTGCTTGCCTGCATGTGTTGAGAAGATGTCGTATGTATACCTCGTTCTTGCGCTTCACGTAGAGCGCCCGCAGCACGTCGATCGCTGTGTCGTAGGTGTCACACTCCGAGAAGAGCCTGAATACACTGGGCGAGACATGGTTTACAAGTGCGGCCAATTTGTCGGCTCCCTCTTCAATAAGTCAGATAGTGTGAGAAGGAACGGAACCAATGCGACCATTTCATTTCCGAGTCAGTATCGTTTGGGTCTGCATCGAACCTCTCTGGCTTGTAGATCTTGTCCATCATCGGTTGAGGGAGCCGAAGGGATCAAGTGAAATAAATTGAAATGAATGCGAGGGAAAAACCTTCGGAGTGTAGGCTTTATTTCACTTGATTGAAGCCGCTTCTACACACACATCAGGGAATACATGTGCAGCAAGGAATACATGTGTAGAAAGGAGTACATGTGCAGCAAGGTATACACGTGCAGTCGATCACCGCAAAATAAATCAGCAATTAGCACGGAGTCCGGTATACTCTCAATTCTTACCATTCAACGAGCACCAAGTGAACCACCGCCGTAAATGACAATGCCCCAGGGACAATCCCCACGACCGCGCGGAATCTCGGTTTTATCTGTCCCGTGTGCGAGCCGCGCGACATGTGATCACGCGTCACATCCTTCAATTCATCACAGGGGCATTGTGTTTTTCTATAAATGCGCATAAGAAATTGAGAAATTATTAGAATACACGAAGTCATCATTATCCGGAAGCCCGTACGTTGTCACCCGAAATGGGGAACACGGCTGCCCACAAAAAATAAAATAAAATAAAATTAATAAATAAATATTCAAACCGCGAGGAACAAACAACAACCACACAGGCCGTTTCTTCGATCTCGCGTGCCTGGACGTGGGTGGCGTGGAAGTTCGCAAATCACAGTTACGATGACTCGCAATTTAGGTTTTAATGGGCAATTATTCAATTTGCGCCAACGTATTTTGCCTTTCGCAATGTCCTCGCAAGGAAAAACAAAAAGAGAAGAGAAGAGAGAGAAAAAAATTTACTTCCTGGTTCGGAGCATACCAGCACTTTGTTGTTTCCGAAATTTATGCACCGTCTCATATGAAAACGATCATTACTTGCAGCATTGTGTTTATCTATAAATGCGCATAAGAAATTATGAGAATACACGAAGTCATCACTCTCCAGAAGTCCGTACGTTGTAACCCGTAATGGGGAACGCAGCTGAGCTTCCCTTCCCCATCGGCCACGCCCACGCAACAACGTGTATTGTCATTGGTTTGGTAAATAAATGGGCATAACTTGGGAAGCACTTGTCCGATTAATATCAAACCTCGAAAAAGCACATCCTCAGGGCCGCAGCAATATATCTGGCAAGTTTCAATTAGATCGGACCAGCGGTTGTCGAGAAACAGCGGTCACAGACACAGACACACTGCTGGAATTATAGATAGATTAACGGACTAACAGGGCACCGCCCAAAAACAGGCGATACCCTGACTCGCGCTGCGACGAGCTCTCTCTCTCCCCTCCACACAGAAGGGAAACACGGGGAAAACTCACAAACAAAAACACGAGCACAGAGGGATGAAATGGGGAAAGGGGAATCACAAACCGGCACAACGGAGGATGGGCACTCACGACACGAAGTAAGCAGCCACCATGACAGCACACACGACGAACCAACAGCCAGCCGGGGAGAGAGAGAGAGAGAGAGAGAGAGAGAGAGAGAGAGAGAGAGAGAGAGAGAGAGAGAGAGAGAGAGAGAGAGAGAGAGAGAGAGAGAGAGAGAGATAGAGATAGAGATAGAGATAGAGATAGAGATAGAGATAGAGATAGAGATAGAGATAGAGATAGAGATAGTACCAGGTGCAGTGGAACACGAGAAGCAAGCTTTCCAGCATCAACTCCGCTTTATTGTGCGACCGGAAGTACATTCCTGCCAACCCCAGCGGGCGAGGCATGATATACGAAAACCCAATCACATGATACAGCACACTCCTCCCCTCGTAAAATGACAAGTCAAATGATGAAAGGACAATCATAACATGACCACCTGAAACCCATCAACACTCATAATCCTCCAAGTACCGCGGCCGCACCCTGACCCGCCTCGGACGGGCAGCGCCACCAGACTGTCCAGGCTCAGACGCCTCCCGGCTCGGTCGAGGTGACACCCTCGCCGGACTCGCGCCATCCGCAATAACAACTGCCCCCGGCCGACCAGCCTGCCCGACGTCCCCGGGTAGGACAGAATCAGGCGAAGACCCCCTGGGCGTCGGCACATCCGGCCCTGGCGATACAACGTCTGGCGCCGGCGACATTACAGGTGGGGGTCCCACATCGTTCGGCCCGGGGAGGTGTGGGGGGGGGTGACGCTGGACAGCGATCATGCATTTGGTCCACGTGCCGCTTCCACACTTCCCTACCATAAGTCCGCACCATGCAATTCGCCGGCCCCAGTACCACAGAGACCACTGCTGGCACCCATTTGGAACTGTGGAAATAATCGCGCACCATTACCCGCTGTCCCACATCGAAGCCGCGCAGCTGCGTCGGACGTGACACCGCCCCACTCCCCGACCCTCCAGGTCGCAGCAAATCCAGTCTGGACCGCAATGCCCATCCATAGAGACGAATGGTAGGCGAATCACCCGTGACAGGATGAATTGCGTTCCTGTAATGGAGCAAAAAGACATCGACCACCGTCTGCACACGTGCAACACCCCCCCCCTGTGCAAGGCCCGTTTCAACATCTTAACAAACGACTCAGCTTGCCCATTCATCTCAGGATGATACGGTGCGGACCTTAGATGTCGAATACCATTTTGGCGCATAAACTCATCAAATACACCCGCGATGAACTGCGGACCGTTATCAGAGACCAGGATCTCCGGTAACCCTTTATTAGCAAAGATCGTCCGCAGTTTCTCTACTGTAATGTTTGCTGATGTATGCTGCATTACTACAACCTCCGGCCATTTAGAGAATGCATCGATCACAATCAAAAACATTTTGACATTAACCGGGCCCGCAAAATCTACATGGACCCTCTGCCAGTCCCTTCTGGGGTAGGCCATAGTCCCGAAGCTCGACGCGGGTAATCAGCATCTGTTTGGCACGTGGCGCAACGCTTAACCAACTGCTCAATGTCTTTGTCCAACCCCGGCCACCACAACAGGCTACGAGCAAGACACTTGGTCTTCACGACGCCAAAGTGACTGACATGCAGTTCTTCCAAAAACCGCTGCCTGAACTTCGGTGGAAACACCGTCCTCATTCCCCACATAATGCACCGTTGGACCAACGTCAGCTCCGATGCGCGTGACGTGAAAGGTTGAAATGCCGGTGTCGAAGGCAGATCGCTCCAATTCCCCATAGAAATCGCCTGGACGACACGGGCGAGCACGGATCACGAGCCGATTCCACCGCGACCTGTCTGGCCGTGACCGGCCCGCTTTGGACCTGGCCCAGCGCGAACACATCGACCCGGTCGGCCAACTCAGACGCAGCTGGACCCTCCGCACACGGCAAGCGTGAGAGCCCGTCGCAGTAAGCATGCTTCTCGGTGCTTCGGAACTGAATATCATAATCGTAAGCACCAAGAAACAGACACCACCACTGTATTCGCGTGGCCGCTACCACTGGCACCCCGCGTTCGGGTCTCAGGATGAATTGAAGCGGTTTGTGATCCGTCTGCAAAGTAAAATGCCGCCCCAGCAGGTATTGATGAAACCTCCGCACACCCCAGATGAGGCTGAGAGCCTCGCGCTCGATCTGGGCATATCCCCGCTCTACTGCGGACAGGGTCCGGGATGCAAAACAAACAGGCCGCTCGGAACCATCGTCCATCCTGTGGGAGAGCACTGCCCCAATGCCATATGCAGAGCTGTCGCATGCCAATAGGAGCGGACACGCAGGCTCGTAGTGCACGAGGACCATATCCTCTGTGAGCAGCCGCTTGATGCGCTCGAACGACGCCTGGTGTGCAGGCACCCAAGCCCAGCGCTCGTCCTTCCTGAGCAACCGTGTTAACGGCGCAAGTTGTGAGCTGAGCCCTCGCATGAACCTTTGGTAATACTGGGCCATACCAATGAACGAGCGCAGCTGCGTCTTGTCGCGACGCGGTGCCATGTGTTGAATCGCTTCCACCTTCCGAGGACCTATCAACAGCCCCTCCGGTGTGATGATGTGCCCGAGGTATTCCAAGCACTGCTTGAATAACGCGCACTTGTCGCTGTTCAAGCGCAGGCTGCACGCTTCTAGCTTTGTCAGCACTTGGGCAATGTTCGCAAGGTGCTCGTCCGCCGTTTTCCCCGCAATGAGCACATCGTCCAGGTAGGTCTGAGCGGGCAGGCCAATGCAAACCTGATCCATGGCTTTCTGCCACAAGGCTGGGGCCGAAGCAATCCCAAAACAGAGTCGGTTATATCGATAGAGTCCTTGACACGTGTTGATTGTCAAAAGCTCGCTACTCCCGGGATCCATCGGCAGGTGAAAATATGCATCACGCAGGTCTAGCTTCGTGAAGTATTGACTCCCCGCCAATCGCGCATATATTTCATCGATTGACGGCAGTGGATATTGCTCCACGCTGAGCCCCGGGTTAACCGTGGATTTGAAGTCCCCGCACAATCGGACGTCTCCATTCCGTTTCAGCACCGTGACAACCGGGGTGGCCCAATCTGAGCACGACACCCATTCGATCACTCCACAGGCCTCCAGCCTATCCAGTTATCCCCCAGGGCATACGGAACCGGACGCGGTTTACAAAAACGAGGAACCACCCCCTCCTTCAGGAAGAGTTTTGCCTCCATGCCCTTGAGTTTCCCAAGGTCGTCGCAAAACAAACCTTGATGTCTTTGAAGAATCTTCTCCAACTGATCCTCCCACCGGCTCGGCACGGGTTGCACAAGGTGAACTGCGGCCCAGTCTAGCCTGATGCGGGCCAGCCAATCTCGGCCGAGGAGAGACGGTCCCCTCCCCCGCACGACGTACACCCGAAGCGTGGCGACCTGGCCTTGGTACCGCACAGACATGTCTGCCATCCCGACTGGCGTTATCTTCTCGCGGGTGTACATGAACAGCATGAGGTTTGACCTGATAAGCTTCAGGCCGTTGAGTCTACGCGCGGTCTGTTCGCCGATGATCGACACAGCCGCTCCCGTATCGACCTGGAACGTGATCGGCGTTTTGTTCACTTCGACTTCCACCGTCATCGGGCGCGCCGCCGCCGGGCCAATTGAAAACAGGCCCATCAATGGCCGCCGGTTCCGCCCCGGGTCACCTCGCACATCGCCGTCCATGACCCTAACGGTGGCCGTCGCCCCATGGCACACATGCTTCAGATGACCCACCTTGTGACAATTTAAACACACGGTGCCTTTATACGGGCACGCACGGCGCAGGTGTCGACCTCCGCATCCCAAACACGTCCGCGGGCCCAATTCGCCGCACGTGCGGCCGCGCGGCGACGTCCGACCCGCACCGAAGGTCGAGTGTGCGTCCCGGGGTGCTCGCGACCCCGCGTGGCCGGTGATGGCTCGAACATCTCCGCGAGTCTGCTCGACCGCTGTAGCCGTGCCGACCGCAGAGTCGAATGTAATGGCTTCACCCTTCAGCCGTAGAACCGCTGAAACCATCTTTGCATCTTGTAAACCAGCGATAAAACGATCTGTGAGCCGCGCTGGATGCTCCCCCGCCGTGAACTTGCAGGCCACGGAAGAATGCTTAATCTGCGCCACGAAATCAGCGACGTGTTCCTGTGCCCCTTTCGAGAGGCGATCGAACTGGTATCGAGCGAGTTGTAATGACTTCTCCGGCGCCATGTGTGCTTTCATCTTCTCCACAATGTCCCGAAACGACAGCCCGTCATCACGGGGCTTGTCCGGCGCCACCAAATCACTCAGTAGTCGATAATGCTCCACCGAAAGCGAAGCGAGCAAGATCGACTTCTGTTTGCTCTCGTCGACCACATCGTTCGCGTGGAAATAGCATCCCAATTGTTCTGAAAACAATTCGAAGTCCTCTCCTACGAAAACGGGCACATGTCCGTTTTCAATCATCCTCGTCAGCCAACTAGAGTGTACAAGGTGCAGTGGGACACGAGAAGCAAGCGTGCCAGCATCAACTCCGCTTTATTGCGTGACCGGAAGTACATTCCTGCCACCCCGAGCGGGCGAGGCATGATGTACGAAAACCCAATCACGTGATGCAGCACAAGAGAGAGACAGAGAGAGAGAGAGATGGAGAGATAGAGAGAGAGATAGATAGAGAGAGATAGATAGAGAGAGATAGAGATATCCCTGTGTCGTAAGAGGCGACCAGGGTTGTGTCAGGAAGGGCATCCAGCGTAAAACATGTGCCAAAATCACTATGCGGATCATACGGATGATCCGCTGTGGCGACCCCTAACGGGAGCAGCCGAAAGAAGAAGAAGAAGAGATAGAGAGAGATATAGAGAGAGAGAGAGAGAGAGAGATAGAGAGAGAGAGAGATAGATAGAGAGAGATTTAGAGAGATATATAGAGAGAGATAGATAGAGAGAGATTTAGAGAGAGAGAGAGAGAGAGAG